>CM061749.1:339979844-340268783 GCA_030979885.1 Lolium multiflorum
ACATAATGAATAGATAAATGCATACTCTACACTCTTTTGTTGGATGATGAACACATTGCGTAGGATTACACGAACCCTCAATGCCGAAGTTAACAAGCTCCACAATTCAATGTTCATATTTAAATAACCTTAGAGTGCATGATAGATCAACACAACTAAACCAAGTACTAACGTAGCATGCACACTGTCACTTTCATGCTAAGAAAGGAGGCATAGATCACATCAATACTATCATAGCAATAGTTAACTTCGCAATCTACAAGAGATCATAATCATAGCCTACGCCAAGTACTAACACGGATGCACACACTGTCACCATTACACCGTGCAGGAGGAATAAAACTACTTTAATAACATCACTAGAGTAGCACATAGATAAATTGTGATACAAAACACATTGCAATCATAAAGAGATATAAATAAGCACTTCACTATGCCATTCATAACAGTGAATAAGTATTCTGTGAAATATAGCCTAAGAGACCCACACGGTGCACACACTATCACCTTTACACACGTGGGACAAGGAGTCTCCGGAGATCACATAAGTAAAATTCACTTGACTAGCATAACGACATCTAGATTACAAGCATCATCATATGAATCTCAATCATGTAAGGCAGCTCATGAGATTATTGTATTGAAGTACATAGAGAGAGATGAACCACATAGCTACCGGTACAACCCCGAGCTCGATGGAGAACTACTCCCTCCTCATGGGAGACAGCAGCGTTGATGGAGATGGCGGTGGTGTCGATGGAGGAGCCTTCCCTCCCCGTCCCGGCGGCGTGCCGGAACAGAGACTCCTGTCCCCCGATCTTGGCTTCGCGATGGCGGCGGCTGGTTTCTTGTACCGTGGTTTTTCCGTATCGAGGTTTTAGGTCCAGGGGCTTTATATAGGCGAAGAGGCGTCGAAGGTCGAAGGCCGACACTATAGGGGGCACGGCCACCCCTAGGCCGCGCCGCCTATGGTTTGGTGGGCCTGCCCCTCTCTGCGGTTCTCGTGTGTTCGGATGCTTCCGGCAAAATAGGAACCCGGGCGTTGATTTCGTCCAATTCTGAGAATATTTCTTTACTAGGATTTCGAAACCAAAAACAGCAAAAACAGAACTGGTACTTCGGCATCTTGTTAATAGGTTAGTTCCGTAAAATGCACGAATATGACATAAAGTGTGCATAAAACATGTAGATATCATCAATAATGTGGCATGGAACATAATAAATTAGAGACGTTGGGCAACTTTCACCAATGGACTAGTGGCTTCATCCACTTATCCAATAACTTTGCAAAAAGAGCTGGCAATGGGGTTCCCAGTCCCAAGTTAATTAACTTTTGTAATTTTACAAATAGACACTCCTCCATGGTATGTGATTGTTGGACGGCACCCGAGGATTCGGTTAGCCATGGCTTGAGAAAGCAAAGGTGGGAGGAGTGTCATCTAAATAAAACTAAAATAAAAAGACACTCCTTCATGGTATGAGATTGTTAGGCACCCGAGGATTCGGTTAGCCATGGTTTGTGAAAGCAAAGGTTGGAAGGAGTGTCAACCAAAAAGAAAACTTTATGGGAGCCGCTCTTTGAGAGTTTGTCTGGCAAGGGGGTTAGTGTTGGAGATATGCCCAAGAGGCAATAATAAAAGTGGTTATTATATATCTTTATGTTTATGATAAATGTTTATATACCATGCTATAATTGTATTAACTGAAACATTGATACATGTGTGATATGTAAACAACAAAGAGTCCCTAGTAAGCCTCTTAACTAGCTTGTTGATTAATAGATGATTAGTTTCATAATCATGAACATTGGATGTTATTAATAACAAGGTTATATCATTGTATGAATGATGTAATGGACACACCCAATTAAGCGTAGCATAAGATCACGTCATTAAGTTATTTGCTATAAGCTTTCAATACATAGTTACCTAGTCCTTATGACCATGAGATCATGTAAATCACTTATACCGGAAAGGTACTTTGATTACATCAAACACCGCGTAAATGGGTGGTTATAAAGGTGGGATTAAGTATCCGGAAAGTATGAGTTGAGGCATATGGATCAAGGGATTTGTCCATCCCGATGACGGATAGATATACTCTGGGCCCTCTCGGTGGAATGTCGTCTAATGTCTTGCAAGCATATGAATAAGTTCATAAGAGACCACATACCACGGTACGAGTAAAGAGTACTTGTCAGAGACGAGGTTGAACAAGGTATAGTGTGATACCGATGATCGAACCTCGGACAAGTAAAATATCGCGTGACAAAGGGAATTGGTATCGTATGTGTATGGTTCATTCGATCACTAAAGTCATCGTTGAATATGTGGAGCCATTATGGATCTCCAGATCCCGCTATTGGTTATTGGTCGGAGTGAGTACTCAACCATGTCCGCATAGTTCACGAACCGTAGGGTGACACACTTAAAGTTGGATGTTGAAATGGTAGTACTTGAATATGGAATGAAGTTGGAATATTTGTTCGGAGTCCCGGATGGGATCCCGGACATCACGAGGAGTTCCGGAATGGTCCGGAGAATAAGATTCATATATAGGATGTCATTTTATGTGAATAAAATGATGCGGAAGGTTCTATGGAAGGTTCTAGAAGGTTCTAGAAAAGTCCGGAAGAAACCACCAAGGAAGGTGGAGTCCACATGGGACTCCACCTCCATGGCCGGCCAACCCTAGTGGGGGAGGAGTCCCAAGTGGACTCTTAGGGGGCCGGCCACCCCCTATGGAAGGTGGAAATCCCACCTCTAGTGGGAGGGAAGGTTTCCCACCATATGGAAGGTTTTGGGTTCGGGTCTTATTCGAAGACTTGTAGTCCAACACTTGGGGCTTCCACCTATATATAGAGGGCCAAGGGGGCCGGCCACCCCAAGACCACAAGCTGGCCGCCCCCATAGAGTGGCCGGCCACCCCTCCCAAACCCTAGCTTTGCTCCTCCACTTCATATTGCCCGCATAGCTTAGCGAAGCTCCGCCGGACTTCTACACCGCCACCGACACCACGCCGTCGTGCTGTCGGATTCAAGAGGAGCTACTACTTCCGCTGCCCGCTGGAACGGGGAGGTGGACGTCTTCATCAACAACCGAACGTGTGACCGAGTACGGAGGTGCTGCCCGTTCGTGGCGCCGAACCGATCGTGATCAAGATCTTCTACGCGCTTTTGCAAGCGGCAAGTGAACGTCTACCGCAGCAACAAGAGCCTCCTCTTGTAGGCTTTGGAATCTCTTCAAGGGTGAGTCTCGACAATCCCTCGTTGCTACCGTCTTCTAGATTGCATCTTGGCTTGGATTGCGTGTGCCGTAGGAAAATTTTTGTTTTCTATGCTACGTTATCCTACAGTGTATCAGCCGTGTCTATGCATAGATGGTTGCACGAGTAGAACACAATGGTTTGTGGGCGTTGATGCTCTTGTTATCTTTAGTTGAGTACTTTGCATCTTTGTGGCATAGTGGGATGAAGCGGCTGGCTAACTTTACATGACCGCGTTCATGAGATTTGCTCCACGCTTGACATGCAACTTGTATTGCATAAGTGGCTTTGCGGGTGTCTGTCTCTCCTACTATAGTGAAGATTCAATTTACTCTTCTATTGACAACACTAGTATCACCGTTGTGGTTCATGTTCGTAGGTAGATTGGATCTTGCTCGAAAACCCTAAACCACGTAAAATATGCAAACCAAATTAGAGAACGTCTAACTTGTTTTTGCAGGGTTTGGTGATGTGATATGGCCATAATGTGATGATGAATATGTATGAGATGATCATTATTGTATTGTGGCAACCGGCAGGAGCCTTATGGTTGTCTTTAAATTTCATGTTGAGTAGTATTTCAAAGTAGTTGTAATAGTTGCTACATGGAGGACGATCATGAAGACGGCGCCATTGACCTTGGTGCTTCGCCGACGATGATGGAGATCATGCCCGTTGATGATGGAGATCATGTCCGTGCTTTGGAGATGAAGATCAAAGGCGCAAAGACAAAAGGGCCATATCATATCACATATGAACGCATGTGATGTTAATCCTTTTATGCATCTTATTTTGCTTAGATCGCGACGGTAGCATTATAAGATGATCCTCTCACTAAAATCTCAAGATAATAAAGTGTTCATCCTTAGTAGCACCGTTATCAAGTCTTATCGTTTCGAAGCATCTCGTGATGATCGGGTGTGATAGATTCGATAAGTACATATAACGGGTGCAAGACAGTTTTGCACATGCGGATACTAAGGTGGCCTTGACGAGCCTAGCATGTAAAGACATGGTCTCGGAACACGTGATACCGAAAGGTAGAGCATGAATCATATGATTGATATGATGAACACTTTGAGTGTTCGCCATTGAAATTACATCTTGTCTCGTGATGATCGGGCATAGGTGTGATGGATTTGGTTCGTGTGATCACTAAGACAATACGAGGGATATTGTTTTGAGTGGGAGTTCACCTAGATTTTTAATTATGTAGAATTAAAATTTGAACTCAATTTGTCATAAACTTAGTCTAAACTATTGCAAATATGTTGTAGATATGGCGTCCTCAATCAATTTTAACCAGTTCCTAGAGAAAGAAAAGCTTAAGAGCAACGGTAGCAACTTCACCGACTGGTTCCGTCATGTGAGGATCTTCCTCAATGGCGGAAATCTGCAATATGTGCTTGATGCACCGCTAGGTGACCCTCCCGCAGAAACTGAAACCGATGAAGTAAAGAATGTTTACATGACTCGGAAAACTCGGTACTCTCAAGTTCAGTGTGCCATCTTATGCTGGAATCCGATCTTCAAAACGTTTTGAGCACCACGATCCTCATGAGTTGATAAAAGAGTTGAAGACTATTTTTGAGACTCATGCGGCCGTGGAATGCTATGAAGCATCGAAACACTTTTTCAGCTGTATGATGGAAGAAGGCAGCTCCATCAGTGAGCACATGCTCGTTATGACCGGGCATGCGAAGAAACTCTGACTTGGGAATAGTGATTCCTAACAGACCGGGGATTAATCGTGTCCTTCAATCACCGCCACCAAGTTACAAGAACTTTGTGATGAACTACAATATGCAGAACATGAACAAGGAGTTTCCTGAACTTTTGGCATGCTAAAAGCTGCCGAGATTGAGATCAAGAAAGAGCACCAAGTGTTGATGGTCAACAAGACCACCAGCTTCAAGAAACAGGCAAGTCTAAAGGCAAGAACAAGAAGAGTGGCAAGAAAGCTGCCACGCCTCCCGTGAAACCTAAGTCTGGCCCTATGCTGAGTGCTATTACTGCAAGGAGAAGGGACACTGGAAGCGTAATTGCTCCAAGTATTTGGCGGATCTGAAGAGCGGCCTTGTCAAGAAGAAGAAAGAAGGTATATCCGATATACATGTTATAGATGTTTATCTCACTAGTTCTCGTTCTAGTACCTGGGTATTTGATACTGGTTCGGTTGCTCATATTTGTAACTCGAAACAGAACTAAAGAATAAACGACAACTGCTGAAAGATGAAGTGACGATGCGCGTTGGAAACGAATCCAAGGTCAATGTGATCGCAGTCGGGACACTTCCTCTACATCTACCTTCGGGATTAGTTTTAAGCCTAAATAATTGTTATATACCCGCGTTGAGCATGAACATTATATCAGATCTTGTTTAATGCAAGACGGTTATTCATTCAAGTCCGAGAATAATGGTTGTTCTATTTTTATGAATAATATCTTTTATGGTCGAGCACCACAAAAGAATGGCTTATTTCTAGATCTCGATAGTAGTAATACGCATATACATAACATTGATGCTAAGCGAATTAAATTGAATGATAATTCTACTTATATGTGGCACTGTCGTCTTGGTCATATTGGAGTGAAACGCATGAAGAAACTCCATACCGATGGATTACTTGAATCACTTGACTTTGAGTCACTTGATAGATGAAGCATGTCTGATGGGAAAAATGACTAAGACTCCATTCTCGGGTATGATGGAGCGAGCTACTGACTTATTGGAAATCATATACACAGATGTATGTGGACCAATGAGTGTAGCATCGCGCGGTGGTTATCGTTATGTTCTAACCTTCACAGATGATTTGAGTAGATATGGGTATATCTATTTAATGAAACATAAATCCGAAACTTTCGAGAAGTTTAAGGAATTCCAAAGTGAAGTAGAAAATCAACGTAACAAGAAGATTAAATTTCTACGATCTGATCGCGGAGGTGAATATCTGAGTTATGAGTTTAGCATGCATTTAAAGAAATGCGGAATACTTTCACAATTGACACCGCCGGGAACACCACAACGAAACGGTGTGTCCGAACGTCGTAATCGAACTCTCTTAGATATGGTTCGTTCTATGATGTCTCTTACTGATTTGCCGTTATCATTTTGGAGTTATGCATTAGAGACAGCCGCATTCACTTTAAATAGAGCACCATCAAAATCCGTTGAAATGACGCCGTATGAATTATGGTTTAATAAGAAACCTCTGTCGTTCCTAAAAGTTTGGGGTTGCGAAGCCTATGTAAAAAAGTTACAACCGGACAAGCTAGAACCCAAAGCGGAGAAATGCGTCTTCATAGGATACCCTAAGGAAACTATAGGGTACACTTTCTATCACAGATCCGAAGGCAAGATCTTTGTTGCTAAGAACGGAACCTTTCTTGAGAAAGAATTTCTCACTAAAGAAGTGACTGGAAGAAAAGTAGAACTCGATGAGATTGAAGAATCTCTACTCGTTGATCGAGTAGCGCAGTACCGAAAATGTTCCGTACCACCTACACCGGCAACAGAGGAAGCTAATGATAATGATCATGAAACTTCAAATGAGACAGCTACTGAACCTCGCAGATCGACAAGGGATCGTGCCACTGCATTGGTATGATCCTTGTCTAAATGTCATGATTGTGGATAACAATGATGAGGACCCCGCGACGTATGAAGAAGCGATGATGAGCCCAGATTCCAACAAATGGCAAGAAGCCATGAAATCCGAAATGGGATCCATGTATGATAACAAAGTATGGACTTTGGTAGACTTACCTAGCCGCAAGGCTGTCGAGAATAAATGGATCTTCAAAAAAAAAAACAGATGCTGATGGTAATATTACCGTCTATAAAGCTCGACTTGTCGCAAAGGGTTTCCGACAAATTCAAGGTGTTGACTACGATGAGACTTTCTCACCGTAGCGAAGCTAAAATCTGTGAGGATTTTGTTAGCAATAGCTGCATTTTTCGATTATGAGATTTGGCAGATGGATGTCAAAACGGCGTTCCTTAATGGAGACATTGAGGAAGAGTTGTATATGGTACAACCTAAAGGTTTTGTCGATCCTAAAAATGCTGACAAAGTATGCAAACTTCAGCGTTCAATCTATGGACTGAAGCAAGCATCAAGAAGTTGGAACCGACGCTTTGATAAGGTGATCAAAGACTTCGGGTTTATACAGTGTCATGGAGAGGCCCGTATTTACAAGAAAGTGAGTGGGAGCTCTGTAGCATTCCTGATATTATATGTAGATGACATATTATTGATTGGGAATGATATAGAACTATTAAGCAATGTAAAGGGTTATTTGAATAATAGTTTTTCAATGAAAGACCTTGGTGAAGCATCATATATATTAGGCATCAAGATTTATAGAGATAGATCAAGACGTCTAATAGGGCTATCACAGAGTACATACCTGGACAAGATTCTAAAGAAGTTTAGAATGGACGAAAGTAAGAAAGGATTCTTACCTATGTTACCAGGCAAGATCTTGAGTAAGACTCAAGGACCGGCTACGGCAGAAGAAAGAGAAAGGATGAGTCAGATCCCCTATGCCTCAGCAGGCTCTATCATGTATGCCATGCTATGTACAAGACCGGATATAGCACATGCTGTTAGTTTAACAAGCAGATATCAAAGTGATCCAGAATGGAACACTGGACAGCGGTCAAGAATATCCTGAAGTACTTGAAAAGAACTAAGGATATGTTTCTTTGTTATGGAGGTGACCAAGAGCTCGTTGTAACAAGTTACACCGATGCAAGTTGGAACACCGATCCCGATGACTCTAAGTCACAATCTGGGTACGTGTTTATATTGAATGGTGCTGCAGTAAGCTGGGCAAGCTCGGCAGTGCACGGTGGCGAAATCCTCAACAGAATCGGAGTACATAGCGGCTTCAGAGGCTTCATCAGCGGTATGGATGAAGAGGTTCAGTGTAGAGCTCGGTGTGGTTGGACCCATTTGTCATCTACTGTGATAACATGGGTGCCATCGCCAATGCACAAGAGCCAAGGTCACACAAGAGGCTGAAGCATATCAAGCTGCGTTACCACTCGATTCGCGAGTACATCGAAGATGGAGAAGTAAAGATTTGCAAAGTACACACCGATCTGAATGTAGCAGATCCGTTGACTAAAGCTCTCCCTAGGGCAAAGCATGACCAACACCAGAATGCCATGGGTGTTAGGTATATTACAATGTAATCTAGATTATTGACTCTAGTGCAAGTGTTGGAGATATGCCCAAGAGGCAATAATAAAAGTGGTTATTATATATCTTTATGTTTATGATAAATGTTTATATACCATGCTATAATTGTATTAACCGAAACATTGATACATGTGTGATATGTAAACAACAAAGAGTCCCTAGTAAGCCTCTTAACTAGCTTGTTGATTAATAGATGATTAGTTTCATAATCATGAACATTGGATGTTATTAATAACAAGGTTATATCATTGTATGAATGATGTAATGGACACACCCAATTAAGCGTAGCATAAGATCACGTCATTAAGTTATTTGCTATAAGCTTTCAATACATAGTTACCTAGTCCTTATGACCATGAGATCATGTAAATCACTTATACCGGAAAGGTACTTTGATTACATCAAACGCCACTGCGTAAATGGGTGGTTATAAAGGTGGGATTAAGTATCCGGAAAGTATGAGTTGAGGCATATGGATCAACAAGTGGGATTTGTCCATCCCGATGACGGATAGATATACTGGGCCCTCTCGGTGGAATGTCGTCTAATGTCTTGCAAGCATATGAATAAGTTCATAAGAGACCACATACCACGGTACGAGTAAAGAGTACTTGTCAGAGACGAGGTTGAACAAGGTATAGTGTGATACCGATGATCAAACCTCGGACAAGTAAAATATCGCGTGACAAAGGGAATTGGTATCGTATGTGTATGGTTCATTCGATCACTAAAGTCATCGTTGAATATGTGGGAGCCATTATGGATCTCCAGATCCCGCTATTGGTTATTGGTCGGAGTGAGTACTCAACCATGTCCGCATAGTTCACGAACCGTAGGGTGACACACTTAAAGTTGGATGTTGAAATGGTAGTACTTGAATATGGAATGAAGTTGGAATATTTGTTCGGAGTCCCGGATGGGATCCCGGACATCACGAGGAGTTCCGGAATGGTCCAGAATAAGATTCATATATAGGATGTCATTTTATGTGAATAAAATGATGCGGAAGGTTCTATGGAAGGTTCTAGAAGGTTCTAGAAAAGTCCGGAAGAAACCACCAAGGAAGGTGGAGTCCACATGGGACTCCACCTCCATGGCCGGCCAACCCTAGTGGGGGAGGAGTCCCAAGTGGACTCCCCCTTAGGGGGCCGGCCCCTATGGAAGGTGGAAATCCCACCTCTAGTGGGAGGGAAGGTTTCCCACCATATGGAAGGTTTTGGGTTCGGGTCTTATTCGAAGACTTGTAGTCCAACACTTGGGGCTTCCACCTATATATAGAGGGCCAAGGGAGGGGGCCGCCACCCCAAGACCACAAGCTGGCCGCCCCCATAGAGTGGCCGGCCACCCTCCCAAACCCTAGCTTTGCTCCTCCACTTCATATTGCCCGCATAGCTTAGCGAAGCTCCGCCGGACTTACGCCACCGACACCACGCCGTCGTGCTGCCGGATTCAAGAGGAGCTACTACTTCCGCTGCCCGCCGGAACGGGGAGGTGGACGTCGTCTTCATCAACAACCGAACGTGTGACCGAGTACGGAGGTGCTGTCGTGGCGCCGGAACCGATCGTGATCAAGATCTTCTACGCGTTTGCAAGCGGCAAGTGAACGTCTACCGCAGCAACAAGAGCCTCCTCTTGTAGGCTTTGGAATCTCTTCAAGGGTGAGTCTCGACAATCCCCTCGTTGCTACCGTCTTCTAGATTGCATCTTGGCTTGGATTGCGTGTTCGCCGTAGGAAATTTTTTGTTTTCTATGCTACGTTATCCTACAGTTAGAGTACCCACTACCAGTCATTGACAACAATAAACACCCCTCAAAACTTTACTTTTATGCTCTCTATATGATTTCAAAACTTGAAAAGCTCTAGCACATGATTTAATCTCCTTCCCTCCGTGAAGGGCCTATCTTTTACTTTATGTTGAGTCAAACCTATTTCCCTCCATCTTAAGCAAGCATTTGAGTTGTTGTGATCCAACCATCTATATTGTGATATATTTAATCATGCCTTTTATTCTTCCTTGTTTAGTACAAGTTTTATCTGATGAATATAGCTTTGAAGATTATCAATGATTATGATTGAGTATGCAAGTTGTGCTATATAAGCTTTAATATAAGAGCTCCGCTCGATAGATAAGTATAATCTGTTAACTGTTCTTTGACCAAGAACGAAGTTTGCCATCACCAATTATGATTTCCTATGCACCTTTACTTGTGATTTCCTTTTACTTGCTTCAAGTTGAATTATATGAGGAAGTTGTTCACTAGAATGTCTTGTGTGAGTTAATATGATGCTTCTTGTCCGTATTTTATTTATCGACTCTTCACTCCATAAACATGAGGTCTTGTTTATCGAGCTCGTTTCGGGACAAGCGAAGTCTAAGCTTGGGGGAGTTGATACGTCCATTTTGCATCACTATTTTATATCATAATTTGCTGTTATTCATTGATATATTTCATATTTGGAGATGATACTTATGTTATTTCATCTATTTTGCATGTTTCATGATTATTGGGGATCGCGCACCGGAGCCAGGATTCTGCTGGAAAAAGCACCGTCAGATGCAATATTTCGGAAGATCAACAGTTGACGGAAATTATATGAAAATTCCTATTTTTCCGAAGGAGCCAGAAGGGGAGCCGAGGGGACCCGAGGTGGGCCCACCTCATAGGCCGGCGCGCCCAAGGCCTGGCCGCGCCGTGAGGAGGGGGCCCACAGCCCCCTCTCGCCTCCTTTTCTTCGCGTACGTCTTCGTCCCGAAACCTAAGCCCCGCAGGATAGTCGCGAAGAGTCACAGCCCGCCTCTGGGCGGAGAACACCAGAGAAAAGAGCTCCCGGGCAGGAATCCACCGGGGAAATTCCTCCGGAGGGGGAAATCGACGCCATCGTCACCGTCATCGAGCTGGACATCATCTCCATCACCATCGCATCATCATCACCGCCATCTCCACCGCTGCACCTCATCACCGCTGTAACAATTCGGGTTGGATCTTGATTGTTTGATAGGGGAAACTCTCCCGGTGTTGATTTCTACTTGTTATTGATGCTATTGAGTGAAACCATTGAACCAAGGTTTATGTTCAGATTGTTATTCATCATCATATCACCTCTGATCATGTTCCATATGATGTCTCGTGAGTAGTTCGTTTAGTTCTTGAGGACATGGGTGAAGTCTAAATGTTAGTAGTGAATTATGGTTGAGTAATATTCAATGTTATGATATTTAAGTTGTGGTGTTATTCTTCTAGTGGTGTCATGTGAACGTCGACTACATGATACTTCACCATTTATGGGCCTAGGGGAGTGCATCTTGTATTCGGTTGCTAATTGCGGGGTTGCCGGAGACAACCTAAACCCCGTTGGTATATCGATGGAGGGATAGCAGGATCTTAGAGTTTAAGGCTGTGGTTAGATTTATCTTAATTACTTTCTTGTATTTGCGGATGCTTGCAAGGGGTATAACCACAAGTATGAATTAGTCCTAGGAAGGGCGGTGCATTAGCATAGGTTCACCCACACAACACTTATCAAAACAATGAAGATTAATCAGCCGTAGGAAGCGAAAGCACTAGACTAAATTCCCGTGTGTCCTCAAGAACGTTTGGTCATTATAAGTAAACAAACCGGCTTGTCCTTTGTGCTAAAAGGATTGGGCCACTCGCTGCAATTATTTCTCTCGCATTTTACTTACTCGTACTTTATTTATCCGCTATATCAAAACCCCCTAATACTTGTCGTGAGCATTTACAGTGAATCCTTCATCGAAACTGCTTGTCAACACCTTCTGCTCCTCGTTGGGTTCGACACTCTTATTTATCGAAAGTACTACGATACACCCCCTATACTTGTGGGTCATCAGTAACTTGGTTCTTTTGAGCTGGAGTTCGGACTATTGGGAGAACTATCAGTATATCTAGGTGAGTTAGTTGACATGGTTCCGGCTGCATGCATGTGATGAAACTGTTTGAGTAGCCAGAAACTAAGCTAATCTACAGTTCTTCTTCCACGAGTCCGGCGAACGTACCTTCAATGGCGTGGCGGTTCCCCGTCGCTCCGGCGAAGAAGGGGTCGTCGGACTTGGTGCGTTGATCTCCGCTTGACCACAAATCGGTGGCGGATCGGATTTCCCGATCAACCGTGGTGATCTCGGGTCGAGGATGACCTTGGAGTAGCGGCGGACGAAGCTTCCCATGAGTGAGCTCGCCGGAGATGAGATCCGATCGGCGGTGCGGCTGGAGGAAGAAGACGAAGTGGCAATTGCGGTGAAATGAATGAAGAACTTACCGTCGCGGCGGGTATTTATAGGCCACGCGCGGAGATTCGTGAGCCGGATCCGACAGCGGAAACGGAACGGTCACACCGTTGGATGGCCGCCACGTGTCTTAGGTTAAAACATTGAAATCGAGGCAGCGGTAACTAGAACTGAGCAGCTCCGAAATTTTCGGTTACAGATTTGCATCTGCGAAAATTTAGCGCGGGAAAAAAGGATGTTCAGTGCAACGTACGCGAGAAATCTGATGAAGATACCGTTGAATAAAAGCAAGTGATTTCCGGTTGATTGAAGTCGGAAACAAGAAAGTTTTGGAAGCTCTTCAAGATTCTCTTCGGATCCAAGTTAGATGAAGTCGGAAGAATGATGAATCTCGGAGAACTTCGGGGGCTACTGTTGTGGGTATACTTTATGGGTATATCAACGACATGGCCTAGATCCCGGCAAGCCCGGTGGCCCACGATGGTGGTGTGGCATGTGGCCCATCGGGCGGCCCACTGTAGATCATGAAGGATGAAGTCCACCCCTGGGAGTCGGATCCCAACCGACCTACGAAGGAGGCCGGATCTCCGTGGAGGCCCATAAGGTATCCGGATCCAGACGACATAGATGGAAGGCGGATCCTTGACGTTCACAAGACATTGTACCGTAGTTAGGCAACTTGTATTCCGGCTCTCCATGTAAACCCTAGATCCGTGCGCCTTTATAAGCCGGATCCCGGAGCCCTAGAGGCACAACCACAACTCATTGTAACAACGCGAAAGCGCCCATATAATTCCAGACAAGCAGCATTAGACCCTGTCGTCGAGCAGGTGTTCCGAAGCTGGGTAAATCGCGTACCACCGTCCCGAGGACTCTCCGCCCTATGGCCCCTACTTCTTCTCCCCTTCGTGAGGATCCCTCCTTCGAGGTATCGTCGAATAGGCAACGACATGTTAGTTTTCAGATGTTCTTGAGAACACACTGTTCAACAGTTCTTTTGATCTACCTTTTGTTCATTGCATGTATGTTACATGTTCCATCTTGTTCTTGTTGTTACCAACATCAATCTTCAAGATTTTAATGGTCACACATTTACAAAAGAGATTACTTTCTATTGTCTACAAGATCAACACTAGCATGTATTTAGTTTGCTATTGAGGACTACTCATGTGGGTACATGGTTCTACTTCCATCATTCTTGGCAAAATTTGAACAAAACATGGACATTTGGTGTGTTCGTGTGTTACTTTTTTGCTTATGGTTCTTGGATGTAATTCTTGCAAGAACATATGAGTTTCATCCTACTATAGTCGATCATAACTTATGTGATAAAATCAAGATAACAACAAGAGCAAGATTTGGGTTAATTTGGTAGCAGATTTAGGCATGTTTACCCACGTTACTTTATTGGCCTCATCTAGATGAAGGTGCCGCAACTGTGTTAGTTTTGCAGGAACTGGGAACTATCCCATATGGTTGTGTTACTTATGTGGCTTCAATCATGGAGGTGGGGTTCTCCTCCCTTTATGCTCTCGTCGGTGGCGGTGGAGAAGCTAGGGGAGGAAGAACGAACTCCGATATGGCGATTTCTAGTTAGGTAGGATTGCTTTTTTAGAGCATCTCCAGTCGCGTCCCCCAAATGAGGTTTGGGGGACCGCGGACAAGAAATGGGGAAAACACTGTCCAGTCGCGTCCCCCAAAGGTAATTAGCGCCTCATTTTGTGTTCGGCGTCTCCGGTAAAGACTCTATGCGTCCCCGGTAGAGACTCTATGCATAGAGTCTCTACCGGGGACGCCGGACACAAAAATAGCATCCGAACGCATGCATGCCCCTAGTCCCCACATGCTAATCTCTTTCCCCACACTTTTTCTCACCTACTTTTCCCACATGGGGTGGTCCCTTCTATTAAAATGCATGCATCCAGACGCTGTTTGAGGGACACGGCTGGGAAGGGCCTCTTTTTTGTACAAATTTTTGGTCTCTTTTTGTCCGGCGCGGTCCCAAACGTACCCCAAATCATTTGTGCCGGACGCTTTTTGAGGGACACGACTGGAGATGCTCTGTTTTGGCGCTCATCTAGTCCAACCCGAGATTGATGTTTCGGAAAGTTGGAAAACACGTTTTCTCAAATATGGGATATCTGAACTGGCCAACAGCGATTGACTGCTGTGTAGTCAAACGTAAGATTTAATGCTACATTCACCCCAAAGTTTAAGGCTTATATGTTTTTTTTCGAAAAGTCAAACCAAGAAAATTTGACCAAACTTTTAGAAAAATTTAGCAACAAATATGAAAATATATTTTTATTATCTATTTAATGATATTGATTTTGTATTATTTTAATGATATTTGGTAAAAACTTAGTCAAACTTGACAAAGTTTAACTTTCTAAAAGTAATATAAGACTTAAACTTTGGGATGGAGGTAGTATCACTTATTATGGCCCCGAAGCAAAGTTCCGCTAGGAGAAAAGGTTGAGCTGGGCTGGCCCATTTACCCTTGCTACCTTCCTTCGCACGCACAATAAGGCCTATATGGTTTACTGTTATGATTTTCTTGCGGATTTCTTGATGCGGTCAAGTTTACTCCAACTGATATTTCTATCAAAGCCGCAAAGTATGTGGTGCCTGCCAGACGTCATATTATTTCTCACACTGATAAGAAGCATCTATTAATTCTCGTTGGAGAAAATCCTATCAAGATTGCACCAGCAGATGAAGTAGAGCCTAAGTTTAGAACTCCATATATGTCGCTACGTAATGGTAGGTGCAATCAAAGTTCAAGTCTAGAAGCCAACTCAAATGCTGAAAGGGTTGCAAATCTAAGCTTATTTTATTTCTTCTCGTACATGCATGATAGAGCTGAGCTAGTTGATACCCTGCCATGCATGTACTAGTTATTTGGGAGTCCATGTTCATGCGGAGATGTAAAAGGCTTGACATTCTTTTGCTCCTAGAGTCTAATTATTATACGAGTCTTATTACGTTGTGTTTTGGGCCTAGCCTAGGTTCTGCAGTCAGCTACTATATAAGTATTAGGTGGGTCATGTAAAACCCTAGAGAAGTTATTTTCAAGTTGAGAAATATACAGAAAATCGCCATGTGTTTGTTCCGGCGGCCAATCTGGTGTACGTGAGTTTGAAACCCATCGTGGTTTGTTCCTATGCGTGAAGATTGTAGGAGCTGATCCTCTAATCAGTACGTGATCTGCTGAAGATCGTCCATGTGATTCCCTTGCTGTGAAGAGGTTTGCCTGTTGTTTCGGCCGGATTGCATCGCCACGATTGTAAACCTGCTGTTTGAGTTTTCTGTTTCATTAATCGCTAGTGTCCTGGAGCTAGCGCCACTAGTGATAAACTGAATTGTTTGCTGCTGACTGGATCGTGAGATAGGAGTTGGCGTATTTGTTCTGCTGCTAGTAAAATCGTACCGTGAAAGGATCACCAAACAACCCGCGACTAATCACGCCGTATCATTTCTACTAAGTTATTTTTTTAAAAAATATTCAGTTTTTTAAAAATATTAAAAATTTCAAAATAAAAAAGATTCAAATTTTAAAATCCCATAATTAAAAATAGTTCAGATTAATAAAGTGTTAAGTTTTTTAAAATTTTAAATCTGGAATAGTTGAAACCTAAAAAAAACTCATAATTTAAAAATGTTAAAAAAAATTAAAAAATCAAAATAAAAAATAAAAAATTGTTCAAAAACAAAAATGTTCCAACCTGAAAAAGGTTTAAAATAAAAAAAATTCAAAAATAAATAAAAATTTCAAAAAAATCACAATCGAAACAAAATAAAACCGGTGAAAACCAAAAAACCAGAAGAAACCACCGGGCCGAGAAACCAAAAAAGGTAAAACAAATAAAAAGAAAGACCAATAGAATGGGCCAGGCCTAGTTAGTGTCCGCCACCCACCCAGGAGGCCCAGCCCGCAACACCCCTCGCCGTAACCAACGGGAAAAGCGTGGGTCCGCTTCCCCGCGTGTGAGGAACCAATCGCCGCCGTCGGTGGAATCACGTAGATTCCCAAGTCCAAGCCAGCCAACCAAAACCTCGCTGACAGGTCTGACGACCGCCCCAACACCCGCCGCCCTCGTTGCCTCCGCCGCGCGCCCACCAAAAACCCGCCGCCCGCCTCCCTTCTTTACACCCCACGCCCACGCCGCCGCCTCCCTCGCGGCGCCCCCCATTCCCTTCCCCTCCCGCCGCCGCCGCCATGGCCTTCCACTCCCCAATGTCGCCCTCCTCCTCCTCCGCCCTCTCCGCCCACCACCACCCGCTCGGCCACCTCCACCTCCACCCCCGCCTCAACCCCTCCCGCCTCCCCCTCCTCCTCCGCTCCCTCCCACACCGCCTCCGCCTCCGCATTCCCCGCCCGCAACTCCCTCCCCTCCCCCTCGCCCTCCCCTCCTCCAACGACGGCAACAACAACAACGGCAACAACGACGGCGGCGGGGATGACGGCAACAACGACGACGGCGGCGGCGACTCCTCCGACGGGAACCGCGGGGAGGCCCTGTTCGTCCTCGCGCAGGTCGGGAGGAAGCTCGAGACCCTGCCCGCCGACCTCGCCGCTGCAATCGACGGCGGCCGCGTCACGCCCGAGATCGTGCGCCGCTTCGCCGACATGGACTCCTCGCCGCTGCTCCGATGGCTGCTGCGGTTCAGGGGCTTCAGGGAGCGCCTACTCGCCGACGACCTATTCCTCGCCAAGCTCGCCATGGAGTGCGGCGTCGGAGTCATCGCAAAGGTACGTCCGGCCCTCCGTCACACGGATCGATCGTGGATTCATCATCGATGCTTTCGAATTTTTTTTTCCTTATCCTATCTTGTTTTGATCTTCGGAAAAAAAATGGAATCACGGTTTATTTTCGGTGAGGTTGGATTATCTCTTCTCTTGTGTAATGCTGCTCATCTGACCCTTTCTGTGCCGCTCTGTTTTTCTTGTTCAGACTGCGGCGGAGCTTCAGAAGAGAGGGGACAACTTTGTCAACGAGCTCGACATCGTCATCTCTGATGTGGTACATATTAATTTTACAGTTGCTACGGAATACAGGGAAATTTTTATATCTTTACTCACATAATCTTTACCCTTCAAATCAAAGTACCAACCAAGCGCAGGAACACAGTATGGTATCAAGCTGTCTTTTCTTTTTGCGAATTGGTATCAAGCTGTCTTATATGATCATTCATTACTCAATGTCAACTTTGTTTCGAAATCCTACTTGCTGATATATCACAGTAATGCTTGCCACTAAGTGCAGTAATCCGTCTAATATTCATAAATCATGGTCAACAGAGTTGATGTATGCTCTCCTGCAAGTGTTCGGATTACATCTTGCCAGGAGTTTAATACTGCTCTTGCTCTGATAATTTTCAGACTACATACATTACCACATAAGTCGAGAATTCGTCAACTCGAATCGTAGCAGAAGCCACACAAAGTTGGAACTGAAATCATGCGAGCTTCAATCTTATAATGCGATGATACATTTTTTTTTTGGAACATCTAGAGTGAAGCTACTTTATCTGCTTGATTTGCTAGCATCAGCAGGGTGTTTTGTAATATTAACTCCATCCGAGTAACAAACTTGGCTCTGTTTACCACTGGTTATGGAGGGTGGCCTTCTTACAATAACTGTACATTTCCAAGGAGATGACACCATTTCTTTTTGTCTCATGGGACTGATTCTTCATATCTTGTTAAATGTAAATGAATAACCTAGAACGGAAGAAAAATTTAAAACTATCCCAAATGTACCTATTGAACTGGTGCTTATGGAACCGTCCTGTTAAAAACCAGGGGAAAAAAGTTATCTGATTTCGGTTTTTTCTTCTTCAATTGATGATGTAATTCACTAGCTGACGTTAAATGATTTCAGTGTGAGTATTAATACTGCCAAATCATTTACAACACAGTCTAATTCAGTTGCTTCTTGTGCTACCTAGGTTATGGCAATAGTCGCAGATTTCATGCTCGTCTATCTTCCTGCACCAACTGTCTCTCTGCAACCACCACTTTTGAAAAATGCTGGACTCATTGCCAGTTTTTTCCACAACTGCCCAGACAATGCTTTCCAGGTAACCTAAACTTGACTTTCTTATCAACTTGAATACACACTTTTAACCTCTTGCCCCTTGTGCTAAAACAGTTAATGTAAACTCTTGTCCAGATTGCTTTGGCTGGAAGATCTTTCTCACTTCTGCAGAGGCTAGGAGCTATTGTGGTAAACTACATTATTTTTTATGCGTTTTATTTTGATAGTCACATTGTGACCTCAAATTTGGTGTTATTGGTCAACTAACACTTGTGGCCCCTTTGCAGAGAAATGGTGCGAAGCTTTTCGTAGTCGGAACTAGTGCTTCTCTGGTAAGCTGAACATCTTAACAAAGCTGTATCGTGATGAACTGGTGACCATCACTAGCAACCTCTTAAATTTTTGTTAGCGAAAATGCCAGTCTTATTTTTTCCTCTGAGCAGCAAATACTAGAAGCGAATCCTATTATGAAGTTTCAACTAAAGGATTTGAAAAATAAAATAATGTCTACAATAAATTAATCAATTATCACTATATATGCACAAAAGATTCCATTAGGATAAATTATTCATGTTATTAACCTTCAATTCTAGCAATTTCAATGTAATGCATTATTCGTCCAATACAGTGTTGAGAGCTAATTTGCTTGAAGATCCAACCACTTTCCACGACTAAATATGTATGGACTTTATGTAGAAGTTCATAAGATCTTCAGAAAATTGTATGTAGGGGCTTGTTTCCTATGGTAGATAAGGTTTTATTTTCTGGTGACAATGCTCTCTGGTAGAATGGAAACACGGAAACTCCAGAAAGCTATTGCCATACTGATACAGTAACTATCAGAGATTTCTAGCGTTTTCTGAATTTCTCTGGCGGTGTGTTTCCTAGGGTAAATAAGGTCTCTTTTTTTCTCAAGAAATTGGCAGGTGCACTGCCTTTCAGTTAGAAGAAACAATGCTGTAATTACAGAGATGGATTTTTTCCGAATTTAATGTTTCTGATCTGGAAGGAACAGTCTAGTAACTGTGTTCGTTAATACTTAATTCTGCGATCTCTAGAAGTCTTAGATGATTTGGCAACCTTGTAATTTCTGCAAATTGTCATCTTTCGCAGATTGGTACTGGTGTCACCAGTGCGCTGATCAAAGCAAGGAAGGCTGTTGACAAAGAACTTGATGACGAAGTTGAGGATATTCCAGTTTTATCAACTAGTGCTGCGTATGGTGTATACATGGCGGTTTCTAGTAATCTCAGGTGAACATATACAGCATAAATGCTCAATTGCATTCATTATCTTGTTTATCTCTTGACATAGGCAACCATAGCAAGGCATTTAGCATTTGTCGACAATCCAGTCTCTAAAATCTAAAGCACAAATGGTCACTTCACTGTTAATGGTTTCATTCTTATTGATAATAATAAACGAAATGTGTATACTTCATCAGGTACCAGATTTTGTCTGGTGTGATAGAGCAAAGGATGCTGGAGCCTGTACTACATAACCACAAGCTGTTGTTGAGTGCATTGTGCTTTGCCGTTCGGACAGGAAACACATTCTTGGGCTCCTTACTGTAAGTACAAGTAACACTTCCGTTACTAGAAATGTCGGCCCTGCCATGACAGTATCACTTACTGGTGAACTTTATGAACAGATGGGTGGACTATGCCAGGATGGTTGGCGTTCAGAAGGTCCAAGAAGAGATCTAAAGTTGCTGCAACATATTCACATGCATTCTTATCACTGAGTTACATTGGAAGTCACTACGATGCCTTGGCTGCTCCTGGGAGTGCTATTCCTCTAGTGACAGGAAACTCTCTCATATAGATTTCGGTTTTTTGCTGGAACCTAGAAAAAGATAGACATACCTGTCGAATTATCATGAACATCACTGTACTTTTCTCGTATCTTGCAACTTGCAAGACCTATAGAATGAAAGTTTATACTTCCAGCATTGAGTTGCCTGTATTCATATATTTCAATGTGTTCCGAGTTTGAGTCTTGGAACTCTGGGAGAGGATCAAGAGCATCCCAAAAGAGTTCCTGTGAGTGCATCAGGCTTAAATCTGTGATCCTGTTATGTACATGTTACTCCTACCATGTTAGCTAATTACTGGCGAACCTGTTTTTGAGCAGGTTGGTTGAGTATGCCAAACTGTCAGGTGGACATGCGTTAAAAGGATTGCAGATCTGAAGTTACACAAGTAACTAGTCTCTTCTCTTATCTTTTCTCGAGTATGCGTGCTGCCTGCCCCGTGAAATATTGCTATTCTCTTGATATGGTACATGTTGTAGCTGGAATGTACACTTGTTTAAAGCTGGATAAAGTAGAGCATTCCTGCGCATTCTCAACTGCCGGTTAGATTTATCCGCCTGAATCAACAACTGAGAACACCGGTGAACACTGGTGAACGGTAGGTAGTGAACCTGTGGTACGAAGTACAGTATATATCAACTCCTGAGTCGTCAACGGTGGAGACGTGGAGTTCCATCTATATTCTATAGCAAGACCCGGCTGCCGTGCTATGTATAAACACCCCAAGGCCGAAGCGGCTGCATCATATGCCGGCGCCTGCTGCAGGCCATGGCCGCAGCCACTCTCGAAACGCTGTTGCCAAACCAAGCCATGCCGGCGCCTGCAGCAGTAGCTGTACTCCTCCCAGTCCTACCGATGGAGGTGCATCAGATGTCCGTGATGCCGCTCGCTGGCCACCGTGGACGTCGTTGCACCGGTCAACTGGAGCCTCTTGGCTGGCAAACCTCGGTCGTGAACCTGCCGCCTTAGAACTGGAGCCTGCCGGCCAAGTCACCTTTCCTCATGGAGCCACACTGGCGCAAAAAACCACGCCGTCCTTGGTCGTGCATGAACCCGCCGCCAGTGAACAGGAGCCTAACAGCCAAGTCCAACAGTTTCCCTCATGACCTTATGTAGTCATGGTGCTACACCGGCGCAAGAAAGCACACAATCTTTGATTGATATCGCATCGTCGTTGTCGATCACCGCAGGCGTGAAGGCTGAACTGGTCCCTGCTGGCAACGACGAATGCGGGCATGGCACCGTGGTCCGACCTGCTGGTGCCGAGACGGCAAAATGGGGCCTGGTGCGAACTCTTTGCTGGTACTACTCCTACAGTCCTAATACTACACTGCTAACTCGATACTGCAAAACCTGGTCATGATGCTAGTCTACCAAAGTCGAGAGCGGCCTCTAGCAATCCATGTTTGAGACGACGTAAGCCACATATCGTCAGGTTCAGCAACAACCAGAGAGAAAGAAAATTAGCATGTCCTATCAACCGGGCATCAGCCGGCGCGAGCCATATGCCTGTCGTGTATGCACAGGCACTCGGCAAAGCACTCGGCCACTGCCTGTTCTCAGCCCCTCTTGACTCCGGAACGATGTCGCGCGGCTTTTGGCCCGGTGCGTCGCATCTCTTGTGCACTCCGGCGATTTCAATAAGTGTTGCAGGTGAAGAGGGAAGCCTATGCTCACCACTAGAGCTTTGCCCAAGAAAGGATCAAACAGCTTCTACAGAAATACGCGACACATGATCTTGGGTATCACGTTTCGCGTATGTGGTGTGGCCGTAAGCACATCAGCCAAAGCTATTCTTTGCCGATTTTCAGGGGTCGGTCAAAACCATTCGTTGGTTGCCCTCTGGCCCTTTTTCCTCTACAACTTAAGGGTTACTATTAAAATGTAGATCCTATTTATGCTAATTTGGTTATGCTATAGGTCGTTCCTACTATGGCCGGGAGTCGGAACCTAAGATCGTGTATCTGGATAGTTCCATCGACTCTCAAGCGACATTACTCATACCAGAATGAATGGACCCGTGGTTACTGCTAATTGTTTCAGCTGCTTAAGTAAGTGCTTCTCAACTACTTCATTTGGTATGTCTGCCTCTGTTTGGCTTATATAGACTTGAACAAATGAAGAAATATTAGGTACGATGCAGTACTTAAAACTTGTAGAGTCTTGTTTCGATTATTGTACAACTCACACGAGTCTCATTGCTAGTTCTTTCAGTAACAAGTGAAACAAACTGATCAACTATCTGCCATCTTGCTCCGCAGTGATGGTTACATCATTTAAACTGCATGGAACAACAACAACACTAAATGATTCGTGTACCTTGGATACCCTTAGGTTAAAGAACGCAGGGGTATTAGGCTCTGGAAGAGTAACACTCTCGCTGTTTAACATTGAAACGACGTCTGACATGGTTGGTCGATCATCCGCATTCTCCTGGACGCACAATAGTGCGATGTTAATGTGTCTCCTAGCATCTGATGTATGCATCTCATTGGCAATTGATGATTCTATAAGCTCAAGCCATCTTCCTCCTTCCCAGACCTGCCATGACTGCAAAAAGCAGGAATGTATCTCCATGAAAAAAAATCACTTTAGTCTACAAAATAATACACGAGAAGTGCTCCTATATGCTTTCCGGAAGTTTTCTTGCACAAAATTTAAAGAAAACTAATGGTTGTGATTAGAAGTGTTTCGGGCCAAATAGTGTAGTTGTCCTTGCGCTAACTATTCAGTTATGCTTTAATATTTGTGCAAAATAGTTTTGGGAAAGCATAGAAGCACTTCTCATAATACACTCATATGTGTGAGTTAAGAAGATGCTCACGTATCCAAGGAGGTTAAGGAAGTCTCCATATTGATGAAAACCAGAATTCCTTTTTCCGCTAAGGATCTCAAGAAGTAACACTCCAAAGCTGAACACGTCAGATTTGATTGAGTAAATGCCTTCAGATGCATACTCCGGAGACATATAACCGCTGAAATGAGCGAGAATCACAAGGAAAATATTATATCAAAACTTACAATTTGATTGATCAACTAATAAATGGTATTGCAGGCAGTCGCTATGGTGTGATTTATTAATTAGAAAGATATGCTTACTATGTTCCCACTACCCTCTTTGTGCTTCCTTGAGTATCATTAGAGCTGAAAATTTTTGCTAGGCCGAAATCCGAAATTTTAGGATTCATATCCTGGTCCAATAGAATGTTGCTGGCCTTAAGGTCTCTGTGTATAATGCGCAGCCTAGAGTGTTTGTGGAGATACAGAAGACCTTGGGCTATCCCTTCGATTATCACACGTCTTTTAGTCCAATCAACCAAAGCTATTCTGTTTCTATCTGCACATTAGAGAGAGAGCATTTATAGTATGGAGAAAATGCAATATGAATTTTCTTAAACAATATTATGCATACCAAATATAAAGAAGTCCAAGCTTTTATTTCTCAAATATTCGTACACCAAAAGTTTTTCCTCCCCCTGAATGCAACATCCCATCAGCTTGACCAGATTATTGTGTTGTAGTTTTGCAATAAGTTCAACTTCATTTTTGAATTCAGTGAAACCTTGTCCTGAATGTGAGGCGAGCCTTTTAACTGCAATCTCCATTCCACATGGTAATTGGCCCTGGAAGCATGTACAAAACAAAACTCCAGGCATTATTTTGTAGTACCAAGAAGACAGAAAAGGAGGGTTTTGCATGCTTTCCATGAAATGAAAAACGGAGTACTTCAATTATATCCAACATCACATATCCAAGACGTAGCCTTAATATCCAGTTTACTGCATTGTGTATATTTCCTTCTGAACTTTACTCTATTTTCCCATAGGACAAAATAACAAGTTTATGAAGAGTTTCCTGATTTTGTTTCTTTCTGGTTGAAGGCTCCATATTATAGGATTGATGCACTAGCCAAGTTTTTCAAAAGACCGATCTTATGGAAAGAGGTTAGACACTATATTTATATTCAACACTCCCCCTCACGTCTGGCTATTTTAGTCCTTAGCGTGGGTTCGGTGCATAGGCCGCAGAATTTTTGTTTTTGTTTTTTTATACTGCGCGAGCAGGGTCTTGAACTCAAGACCTGTTGGCTCTGATACCATATAGGATTGATGCACTAGCCAAGTTTTCCAAAAGACCGATCTTATGGAAAGAGGCTAGACACTATATTTATATTCAACACATATGACGCTGCTTATGCTAATCCTGTTTCCTTGCGATATAATTATATAGCTGAGTTTATAGCTACGTATATGTTATGAAGTTGATGTGTATCTTTTTGTTAATCTGAAAAATTGATAATATAACCGAAAGGGTGCCACTTCGTATTTTGGCCATAGGTTGCTAGCACAAGATGAACGACATCATAACTTCGTACTGGAACTGGAATGTCCATTTCACTGCATTGCATCTATTTCTTTCTGAATTTCACTCTGTTGTCCAATAGAATAAAATAAACAAGTATGTGAAGAGTTTCCTGATTTTTTATTTTTTGAATTAAGGCTGCATATTTCATAGTGATACAGTTATTGGAACCTATATAAATAATATTCCAAGGTAGCTTAAAAACTAAGAACATCATACGAAAATTATTGAGACTAGGCTACTATAAAATATAAATATAGCGCTACTGTACATATATAAATGTGTTTCTGGCATGCACATTCGAATGTATTTATTATAACCAGATAAGCCGAAGATTCATTTAAGCTAATCACCATAGTTTTTGGAATATATGAATCTATTTTAGACAATTCGTTATCCCTTTGGGTCAGTAGCACTTGCCTTGTAGACAGGGCCAAAACCACCTCGCCCAAGAAGGTTTTCCTTGGAGAAGTTTCGTGTAGACTGCAATATCTCACAGAAGTCAAAGAGAGTGAATTCTGAACTATTCTCTTCCAGTCTCCAAACCAGTTCGTGTTCTTCCGGCGTATTCGTGGCAGATTGATCCTGTAATTTTACCCTCCCTAAATTGAGAGGACACACAAATATACACCGTTAGTTTTGTTCTCCAAACTGAAGGCTGACTATTGAAATACGTGCTAGTTTTTCTTTGAAGGAACCTTGTTGTGAATGAATCGCGATAACAATACCTTTTCGCCGTCTTCTCAACCACACGATGAAACAGATAGAGCATGTAAGTATTGACAGTAATGGAGCGGCCACTGCAATAATCCACAGCACCTTCTTGCTTGATTTGCGTCCTAAGGAAATAATAATAATGTACAGTTCTCATATATAAATAGAAACGAATTTATTTTTTGATAGAGACAATGAGAGATCAGTTATTGGTCATGGATCATCTCACTCGACCACACATGGCCTGTTGAGCATTGGTCAGTTGGCCATACTGGACAAGGAAACTTCACCAATTTCCTCTCACCTTTGAACATCTTATTTCTTATTAAATTTCCTCTTGTCTGTGAACATTCTTCTCTTTTTTATTTGACTTAAATTAGTTCTTATACTTATAAATTTTATTCATCTAGTTCCGAGCTCATGTCTACTAATTTAAAGATGCTACGAGTTAAACTTAAGAAGCTAGTTATTATATATTGATTAAAAGTTATCTACGTGCTGATTTTCCTAGTAAGCTGGAGATTACCTATGTGCAGGGTCAGCCATGAAAAAGAATATGTGAAGTGCCGTGTGAAGGATGGGTACTTTACATACCGTGCTGCTCGACGGTCGTTTGCACCATCGGGTCTGGAGGTGGTGGCACTAACAGCGAGCCGAACATGGCAACTGGCGTAGACTCTGCTGTAGTGTTGTTGATCGCCGGAACTTCAGGGGCCAAGTTGATGATACGCAGCATAGGTTCTTCTCGGAAGAATGGGTAAATCTCGTACCTCATGTTACACCATGTCCCGAGGACTCGGGCACCTCTCGATCCGGCAAGGTACTGGAACGTCAGCTGTGACACGACCTGGAAACAGGCGATGCAGTCCTCGGTGGTCAGGTCGGGCGTGCACTCCATAAGGCAGTACAACGTCGGGAAGGAGCTGACGTCTAAGCGCGAGGTCATGAACCTCGTCGAGCTGTTCGCGGCCGACTGGCCCGTGCTATTCAGAAGTGTGAACAATAAGAGCCTGAAGGAGTAGGTGCTTGTCGGGAAGTTCTGAGAGTTGCTGAGCATGGCCCATTTCTGATCGCCGGCGGTAGCGGTGGCGAGGAAATTCTGGTTGGAGTACCTGAGCATGCATTCATCGTAGTACAAGGTGGCGTCCTTATTGTACGCGCAGAGCTGCAGCCCGTCCTGGAAGGCGGTAACAAGGCAGCCCTCGCAGACTTCGGCGGTGGTGTTCCCGTTGCAGAGCGTGAGAGCGAAGACAGCGTCAGGAGCATGGCCTACGGCGTCGGTGGTGAAGAGCTGGGTGGCTTCGGACACAGCCTTCTTGGGGAGGGTGGCCGAGAGGAGACCGAGGTTGGATAGGTAGGTGCTGTTTGATGTGTAGTTGCCGCTATTGCCGCACACTGGCCATTGGGCAGCAACGAAGGGGAGGAGACGCAGGAGGAGGAGGGTGAAGATAACCATGGCCATCGACTCACGTTGGGAAGAAGATCCAAGGGGATGTTTTTAAATGAACAAGTCAACACCGAATTGCTCCTATCAACATCACACTCACAGAATTTTGCTTTGGAGGTGCGTACGTTTTGTAGTTAGCTAGCCACCGATCGAGATTCCCAACGTATTTTTTTTTTTGAGCAAAGGGTTCCCCCCGATTTCCATTAAAGAAACCAGAATGTCTACAAGTTAAAGGTAGAAATTAAAAAGAATGCGAAGAAGCGATCAGAGAGTTATGGTTTTTTTCTCAGGACAGAAAACTTCGACAGCTGCATTCTACAAGTTGTTCTCCGATCGCCGGACCAGACAGATAGCAGTAAAACGGATTTGGTGGCGAGTAATACCCCATCGTCATAAGTTTTTCTTTTTCTACTGTAACTACGGCGGGCATAAGCCAGCCTGAACATATATTCAGCCAAGTCTCAAGTACAGAGTCAAATTACAAGTTTGAAGGAGAAAGGAGAAACAGAAATAACACCGCTAAGCCTAGCAACTAAGCATCCAGCAACAAAGGAACAGACCGAGAAGAGCAGGAAGGGGTGTTGAAGGATAAACCGAAAGGATCTGAAGTCGAGGCAGCGCAAAGAAACGAAACTCGCTTGCCCAGCGATTACTCTACACCTTGAAGAACTAGGAGCGTCGCAGCCATTGTCGAAAGGCATCCCACTACCGAGGTCGTGACGCGACGCCGAGAGCCGCAAACACCACCGAAGGGCAGAGTTCCACCAAGACAGTCGCTGCACATCCTCTTGGCCTCGAACTAGGAAGGTCGCAACAGCCGTCGAAGGGCATCCCACTGCCGAGGTTACATCGCGACACCGAAAGCCGCCGACATCACCGAAGGGCAAAGTTCCACCGTGACGAACTCTGCACTTCCTCTTGTCTCCGCCATCACCGAATGAGCAAGCCTGGGCACAACACGAGGCAACGAGAACCTCATACGCCATCGAAGGACGACAGTCACCGAGACTGCACCGTAGACACAAACATCCCTGAGAGAAGGTCAACCAATGCCGCATCCACGCTCCGGCCAAGCCAAACAACCACATGTCTCCCAGCAACGCCAACCAACCAGCACCGAGTGGCAGCTCCGAAGACGATGCCTCCATCGAGGTAAGCGACGTGTAGCGCCGCCATCGCCGGATCAAAGAGATCTAGGGTTTCCCCCGGAGAAATGCAGAGTTTGACCGAGGAAGAACTAGAAGTCCCCGAAACACCGCCTTCAAGAAGGTTGCGGCACCCGTGGGTGTCGCCGGCGTCGACTCCGACAGGAGTAAGACTTTCGTCCGGACAGCAGCACCTCGGCAAACCTGCAACCGCCCGCCAATGTGCTCAAAGAATTGAACATTGCCGCCGCCCTCAGGGATGACTGCATCGACGCGCCGGAGCTAGAGAGGGCGGTCTGGCCACCCGCCACCGGCAACCAGAAGAATACCGGAGGCTCACCTGACCTCCAAGCATCCGGCCGTGCAGCGCACGCGGGTCGTAGCCGCCCGCTGTCGCGCTCGCCAGACATCCCTGCTCATCCTCAACGCCCGCCGCCGCCCGCCACGAGGAGAACCTCCTGTTCCCCACCAGCAACCTCCGCCTGCAGGGTATGGAGCAGAGCAGCAACCGCCGCCACCACCCCAGGCCCTCCGCCGCGAAGCCCTCCACGCAGCCGCCCAGCACGACGACGGCGCCGCCCGTGCTCGCCACCACGCCGCCGCGCCCCACGCCAGCCCGACGCCGCCGCTCGACCGCGCCAGCCCGCGCCGTCCCTGCCGAGCGAGGGGAGAGGAAGCCCCGCCGCCGCCGATGCCGACCGGGCTTCGCCCGTCAGCGCGCCCCGGCGGCGGCGAGGAGGGGGGGTGGAGGCGGAGGGTGCGGGCTCCCGGCGGCTAGGGTTTCCCCCGGTCGCTCGCGGGAGCGACGCGGGAGGGGATAAGGCTCCTGAACATAAGTTTTTTTTTCTCTGGGGCTCAAGACAAAGGACAATATTACAGTGAAGAAATTGTTCTTGGACGCTGGATGAGTGGATGTGATCACTGCCTGGCACTCGAACCAATCGATTACATTGCGGCGTTACACTATGGGTGTGTTTGGTAGGTTGAGTCAACCCAGAAAATCTGCCCTCATCCCACTTGTAGCATCTGAGATAGTGTTTGTTAGGTCGAGTGGTCGGACAGAGCTAAGCTCACCTCATACAGATAAGGGCTCTCAGCCTGGCCAGGTTGTGAAGCTCAAATCGAGCTTCACAACTCAGCTTGGCTGAGTCTATCCCGCAACTTCTCCTCGGAGGCCCGCGCGGCACCCCAAAACCCCACCCCGCCTCCTCATTCCCCCCAGGAAATACTCTCGCAGAGCTTCACCTGCTCCTCCTCCAATGGACAGCTATCGTGCGCGCCGGCCGCCACTGCCCCTCCCATGGCCGCCGGCCGCAGCCGGCCCTCCCCTCCCCTGGCCGCTGGATGCTGGCCCTCCCCTCCCCTGCTCTGGCCGTCCCTACCCTGGCCGCTGGATGTCGGCCCTCCCATGGTCGGTGGATGCCGCTCCTCCTCTAGCTGTCCGATGCCGCCCCTCCTCTGGCCGTCCGACGCCGCCCCTCCCCTGGCTGTCGGCCACCGCGGCCCCTCCCCTGGACGTCGGCCTTAGACGCCTCGCCCCTGGATGTCGCCTACTACCGCCCCTGGATTCCACCCCTCCCATGGCCGCCCGACGCCGCCCCTCCCCTGGCCGCTGGCCGCCCCCGTCCGCCACACACCACCTCCAGCGAGCCACGGCCTGCGGCCGGTGCTGCTTGACTGTGCAGATGGAGCTGAAGGACCCGATGGCTTTTTGGTTACTCTGTTTGAGGGCCTATTTGCAAAAAAAAAACAGCATCTTTTTTGTAAAAATAACTACTAGTCAAATACAAAATATTGAGTCAATGTGTATTTTACTTACATATAGTCTAACTTTGTTCCAATATTGAATTAGTGCAAAAATAAATTGAGGTGGTTTCCTCACTATCTCATCTTATACATGTGCTACCAAACAATATCTTATCTCAGCTTAGCTCATCTTATACATGTGCTACCAAACAACATCTTATCTCATTCGAACTTAGCTAGGGTCATCATGTATGAGAAGAGATAGTTATTCTCGGTTGACCCGGGCTACCAAACACACCCTATGAGAATGATCAGCCTTTTTGGATTAAGCTTGGGATGCACGTAAAGTCGCTGAAGCAAACACTATTGCCTCATTCCTCGAACAGGTTCAGAAAACTGCAGTTTCAGAAACATGGCCAATTTGCTTTGCGGCCTATCTCTTGCAGCTTAATTTGGAGGGTGAGAAATGATAGAATTTCTCAACCAGCCCCACCTCATCGACCTGGTCGCACATGGGCTTCGGTGGTTGCTCAACCAGGTAGCCCGGTGGCTGTTGGTGTCGTGCCGGCGGCCGGCCCCGGCGTGCCTCCCGCTGATTTGGAGTTGTTGCAGCCTCTTCTTGCAGCTCAGGCGGAGGCGCTTAGCACTGAGCTGCAGGCCATGTTCGCCGCTCGTCTTGAGGTGCTATTCAAGCCTCTTCAAGACCTGGTTGCTGTTGTGGAGGATGGTACTGCGGTTGTCAGACCGGATGCTCCTCCTGACGCGGAGCAGGCGACGATGCTACACTCTGCGCCACTAGAGGTGGCTTCTACTCAGTTGGAGGAGTTGATCAAGCCAGTGCGTGTCGTGACAGAGTCCCTACAGGACTTGCTTGAGCGACTTGGGAGCATGCTAGAGCGGGCTGTGGCAACAATGGAGGGACTCTCTCTAGCGACGGCCTGTGTGCAGGCGTCTTCGGCGCAGCTTGCGCTGGCTGCGACGTCTTCTGCATCGCCCCCGCAAGATGATACTATTGTTGGCTTTGAGGACTGGTCTTTTGACCTCCACAACGTCCCGTCGGTGCAGGCCAGCCCCAAGCAGATGAAGCTTACGGTCGAGCCTGCTGTGATTGATCCATTGGAGGAGGTGGTGGCGGTGCCTAGCTTTGAGGACAATGCCGTGAAGGATTTGGTTCAAGACGTTGCCCCTGAGAAGCTTGCTAGGGCAGCGCCTTCTCCAATGGAGGAGCTTCTAAGGGAGCTGGAAGCCCCTCATCAATTTGAGCGGCGCAACCGTCAATTAGATTTGAAGCATAAAGGCTGCGATATCCCGGCTTCTAAGCGCGCCGAGTTTAGACGGGCAGAGGCTTTTGGGGAGGTGCCATTGGTCAAGAACAAAGGGAAAACCACTGAGGATGTTCTCAATGAGAAGATGCAACACTATCGAAGATGTACAAGAAGCAGCATACTCCGGAGGTTGTTGAGGCGGTGCGTTCCCTAGTGCAGGTTAATGCTTGAGTTCCTATGCTGGACGGGTGCACGGTGGTTCACGTGTTGTGAGGAGAGTTGGTTGGTGCTTGTTGGGTTTGTTTGTGCTAGATATAAGGTGGTGCCTCTGGTGTTAGGACTAGGAGTCATTGTATCCGGCACAAACGATGTGCCTTGAGTTGTAGTGTGTGGTGTTGCTGGTTTTACCGGTTTTCCGTGTTGTATGGTTTTCGATCTGGTTTTCCTTATAAACTAGACCATTTTCCCTGGCAGAGCTCCTGCCGTTCAACGTTAAAAAAAACATAGAATCTACAATCACAAGATGACCACTCCAGAACGGTTGCTCACAGGATCTGCCGAAGAGCTAGACTATGGTCGAGTAGATCGAGCAAACTTAAAACAGCTCTAGTGGGATGAGAATGATAGTTTGAGTATTCTTTTCGTTTTTTTCTTTTTCTTATAAAAGGAATATATTAATATCAAAAGATATCAATTACATCTAGCCTCTGCAACAACGCAATATCCTAATGGCAGTATGAATGCACACATAAAAAACTAAGAAACGATAGTCCTGCTACAGCATCTCAGCCCTAGCAACAACAATACATCCACCACCAAGACAACACCTCAGATACAGACTCTCCAAAAGTGACGCATCCAAGAAGGGAACAGTGCACCAGCGTCGTCGTCGCCCGATCAAAGATGTTTGGTTTTCACCCTGAAGATAGTTCCCGCTCTCAAAATAATTCTTTTAACAAGGTCATTGGCAGGCACAACCAATTAAGGTCAGGCCATGAGTTTTCACCCTGAAAGGTCAGACTCTGAATTTCACCTGTGATGCCGTCCCTACTTTCATACCACTGTTGCAAAGCCCGGAACACCAAGCAAGTCCCTCAACAGCACGGAGACTTGAAACTCTCTTAGTTAGTCCTCCACTCTGGCCTTCATGATATTTTCTTCTTCTGATTTCACCATGGACTAAAATGTCACTTGATGTCAACACAGAACTGAGCTTCGCCTCGCTCCCTCCAAAACCAAACGGCCGGAATAAAACATGGGTGCGCACGATCGAATACCAACCGATCTAGCAAACTCCAGGCAATAGAAGCACTATTGCATCCGCTGGCGGCGTCTTCCAAAACTCAACTCTCCAGCTAGATCAAGAAGGGTAGTTGATGTGGGCATTACCCTTCGGGTAACTAGTATTATCCTATCCTGTATGGCCCAACTGGAGGCCCATGAACACAACCAATGGCAAGGTGGGCCACTAGGTCGGTGCCGAAGAAGATTCCTTGAAGACCAAGACAAAGATCAATCGAACAAGTAAAGTTTAGAACTAGGTGCTTGATGCGCGTAGATGTACACGTCCGTTGGGAACCCCAAGAGGAAGGTGTGATGCGCACAGCAGTAAGTTTTCCCTCAGTAAGAAACCAAGGTTATCGAACCAGTAGGAGCCAAGAAGCACGTGAAGGTTGTTGGTGGAGGAATGTAGTGCGGCGCACCAGAAACCGGCGCCAACGTGGAACCTGCACAACACAATCAAAGTACTTTGCCCCAACGTAAGTGAGGTTGTCAATCTCACCGGCTTGCTGAAAACAAAGGATTAAGCGTATCGAGTGGAAGATGGTGTTTGTTTGCAATGAACAGTAAAGCAGTAGAATGTATTCAGATGTAAAAGAATGGACCGAGGTCCACAGTTCACTAGTGGTGTCTCTCCAATAAGATAACTAGCATGCTGGGTGAACAAATTACAGGCGAGCAATTGACAAATAAAGATTCGATACATATCAACGATAATTACTATGTGATTTAATCAGGCATTACGACAAAGTACATAGACCGCTATCCAACATGCATCTATGCCTAAATAATCCACCTTCAGGTTATCATCCAAACCCCTTCCAGTATTAAGTTGATATAATTGCATTAAGTAATCATAATCAACACAAATATTAGACAAAGCATCAATGTTTTATCCCTAGTAGCAACATCACATCCACAACCTTAGAACTTTCACTGTCCCAGATTTAATGGAGGCATGAACCCACTATCGAGCATACCCCCTCTGGAGTGGAGTATCCAATCTACTCTAGCAACGGAGAGCATGCAAGAACATAAGCAACACATATATGATAGATTGATAATAAACTTAACATAATATTCTCTATTCATCGGATCTCACCAAACACAATATGTAGCATTACAAATAGATGATCTTGATCATGTTAGGCAGCTCACAAGATCTAATACAATGAAAGCACAAGCGGAGAAGACAACCATCTAGCTACTGCTATGGACCCATAGTCCAAGGATGAACTACTCATGCATCAATCCGGAGGCGGGCATGATGATGTAGAGCCCTCGGTGATGATTCCCCTCTCCGGCAGGGTGCCGGAGGCGATCTCTTGAATCCCCGAGATGGGATTGGCGGCGGCCTCTCGCAATGTTTTCCGTATCGTGGCTCTCGCAGGGGTTTCGCGACGGAGGCTTTAAGTAGGCGGAAGGGTAGGTCAAAGGGCGTCACGAGGGGCCCACACTACAGGGCGCGGCCAGGGCCGGCGCCGCCTGGTGTCCGGCCACCTCGTGGCCCCACTTCGTCTCTCTTCGGACTTGGAAGCTTCGTGCAAAAATATGCCCCTGGGCGTTGATTTCGTCCAATTCCGAGAATATTTCCTTACTAGGATTTCTGAAACCAAAAACAGCAGAAAAACAGCAACTGTCACTTCGACATCTTGTTAATAGGTTAGTGCCGGAAAATGTAAAATAACGCTGTAAAGTATGTGTAAAACACTCAAGTATTGTAATAAAAGTAGCATGGAACATAAGAAATTATAGATACGTTTGCGACATATCACTAGGTCTCTTGTAAATCTAGTCATACTCGTGTAGATCTCTTGAGACCTGGCCCCCTATATAAGGGCCAGGAGAGGGACTGCCGAGGGATACAATCAATCTTAGCAACTTTAGCCACCACAAGTCCAAAGCTAGGTCGCCGTAGCACTTAGCCTCTCAACGAGAACACAGCCGGAACCTTCGGCACCCCATTGTAACCCATTATTTTCATAATCAAGATCAGACAGGCAGGACGTAGGGGTGTTACCTCATCGAGGGCCCTGAACCTGGGTAAATTGCTCTCCCCGCTTGTCTGTTAACCGATGTCTCGTGTCAGCCTACAGGATTCCATCAACCCTAAGCCCCAATCGGAGGGCATTGTCGAGGAGCACCCTCATCAATTGGCGCCGTCTGTGGGAAATTCGTGGGCAGGGCATCAGCAGTACCAGTCGTCTGCAGCGTTTACGCTGGAGTCACCAACACCGTCAGAACGAAGGGATTCGGTTCGCTGTGGATCATTCGAGTTCATGCCGCACGCCGAGGCATCGCGTTCGATCCCCGTAGAATCACGCGGCAACATGGATACTACTTTCGGTGGTGTTCACTTCATCATCGATTCCGGAGGGTTTCTTCGCCTCCCTAGTTCAAACGCATCAAGCCCAAGAACTTCGGCTCCAGGAGATATCAAGCCAGCAGCGGCCTTGGCGGCCCTATCCAGAAGCATCGGAAAGGGCAGCCGAAGCAGCTTTGACACCGTAGAGGAGCAAAGGAAAAGACGAAGGGACTCACGCCGCTAAGAAGAAGAGCGAATCGCGACTCGCCCTCGACAGTACGAGCGAGGGTGCCATAACGCGCAATCGAGCAAGAATCGACTTCGCACGCCTTACCTATCAGCCACGGAGCAACTTGAAGCACCGTGTTACCTGGACTCTTACATTGATCCAAAGGATTGCCTCAAGAAATCCAGTCATTTGCTCAGAAACTGTCGGCAGTTCCTCGAGATTCGGCAGTTCTGCGATGACCTTAGGGCTGAAGCTACGGCAAGAGTCCACACGATGGAGAGAAGAGCGGCATCCTACAGTTATCAGCCAGAACCATATGTGCCAGAAGCATATGTGACTGAGCCATACGTACCAGCGGGAGGAGAACAGTACGCACCAACCGAGGTGTTTCCGGAGTCCCGCGGTCAGGTCAACATGATCCATAAAACTAGTTTTTCGAAGAGAGAAGTCAAGAAGTTCTCCTGGGAAGTGAAGTACGCAGAAGTTGCCATGGTCGACACACCCGAATACATCGACTGGTCAGACCAAAGTATATCGTTTAGCAAGGCAGATCACCCGAAGGCTGTCCCGAGGCCCGGCCACGCAGCCCTGGTTCTTGAAGCACAGATTGGAGGATATAACATGAGCAAGGTATTCATGGATGGAGGGAGTGGTTTGAATCTGTTGTTTGCCAGCACGATGAAAGCAATGGGCCTTACAGTCGACATGCTGAAGGAGTCCGACACATGATTCCATGGCATCATACCGACTCGACCCGCTTATTCCCTTGGTAAGATATCACTGGACGTAGTTTTCGGCACACCCAGCAACTTCAGAAAGGAAAAAATCGAATTTGAAGTAGTCGATTGAGAATCTCAGTACCATGCCATCCTCGGCAGACCAACATTTGCCAAGTTTATGGCAGTCCCCATTATGCGTACCTAAAGTTGAAGATGCCAGGCAACAACGGGACAGTGTTAACCATCCACGGAAGCTTCTCCCGCTCAGATAGCTGCGAATGAGATATCCAAAAGATCGCCTCGAAATTTGGGACAAGGGAAGAACTTAACGCAGTTGACGCTGTCACAGACCACGCACAACCACCAGCAGATAATCGCAACATAAAATCTGATGAATTTGACGTCGCGAAGGAAGCAAAGAAGCAGCAGGTGCATCCCTCTGACCCGAAGAAAACAATCAACACTTCAGCAGACCTCACTATCGCATAGGAAAGCGCGCTCATCGAGTTCCTCCATGAGCGCTGGGAAATATTTGCATGGGAACCATCCGACATGCCAGGTATTCCCAGGGAACTCGCTGAGCACGCCCTCAATGTTGACCCAAAAGCCAAACCAGTACAACAGTCGATGCGCCGGTTTTCAGAGCCGAAGAGAAGAGCCATCGGCGAAGAAGTTAGTCGGCTCCGCAAGGCTGGATTCATTCGGGAGCTCAAGGAAGCCGAGTGGGTGGCCAATCCAGTCATGGTTTTAAAGAAAGACACAACCGCTCTTCGCATGTGTATCGATTACACGAGCCTCAACAAGCATTGCCCTAAGGATCACTTCCCCTTACCTTGAATCGATCAGATAGTCGACTCCACAGCGGGATGTGATCGTCTTTCGTTTCTCGATGCGTACTCCGGGTACAATCAGATCAAGCTCAAAAAGGAGGATCAGGAGCTGACCGCATTCATTACCCCACATGGCGTTTTCTGTTACAACGTCATGACTTTCGGGTTGAAAAATGCAGGAGCAACTTATCAGCGATGTATGCAAGCTTGCCTTGGAGAGCAGATTGGAAGGAATATCGAAGTCTATATTGATGATATCGTGGTGAAGACAAGGCACGCCACCACACTCATCGACGATCTGCAGGAAACTTTTGACAACCTCGACAGATATAAAATCAAGCTGATTCCGAAGAAATGTTTCTTCGGGGTGCCAGGAGGGCAAGTACTCTGGTATTTCATCTCAGCCAGAGGGATAGAGGCAAACCCCTTAAAAATCAAAGCTATTCTCGACATGGAGCCGCCAAAGAATTTGCATCAAGTGCAGCAATTGGCAGGACGTTTGGCAGCACTCAGCAGATTTATTGCCAAACTAGGAGAAAAAGCTCTGCCCTTTTATAACCTGATGAAAAAGTCAGAAAAATTCGAGTGGACTGATGAGGCGCAAGAATCTTTCGACAATCTAAAGAGGATTTTTTCGATGTCTCCAGTACTTGTGACACCGCATGAAAATGAAACACTGCTCATGTACATCGCTGCAACGGTGCAAGTCTTCAGCAGCGTTCTAGTTGTCGAACGGGAAGAAGCAGGAAGAGTCCATGGCGTGCAGAGCCCGGTCTACTACCTCAGCGAAGTACTCACGCCAACAAAAGAGAGATACCCTCATCACCAGAAGCTAGCATATGCGGTATGGAGAACAGCTCGTAAGCTGCGCCACTATTTCACCGAGCATCCGATCATCGTGGTAAGCGAGATACCGTTGAAAAACATACCCACCAACCCAGAGGCGACGGGTCGGGTATCCCAATGGGCCATCGAGATAGCACCTCACGACATAACCTATGTAAACCGAACGGCGATAAAATCCCAAATCCTCCCAGACTTCGTGGCAGATTGGATCCAGTTGCAGACGCTAGCGGCACCCGATATGTCCGACTCATGGACAATGTACTTTGACGGGTCAAAACGGAGTACACGCGCAGGAGCGGGGGTGATATTGATATCGCCGCAAGGAGACAAGATGAAATACAGTTTTCGTATGAATTTCTCTTTACCGACAAATAATGAAGCAGAATACGAAGCATTGCTACACGGAATGAGATGGCAAAAGCATGTGGAGCAACTCGTCTGGAAATCTACGGAGACTCGAACCTGGTAGTACAGCAGTCGATGAACCTATGCGACACAGTCAGTGACAACATGATTGCCTACCATCAGTTATATCAGAATATGGAAGCCAAGTTTGAAGGGTGCAAACTTAAGCACATCGGCAGAGCCAGTAACGAGGAAGCCGACGCCCTGGCAAAAATTGGCTCCATGTGCTCTCCTATTCCAGATGGGGTATTCTACGAAGTCATCACGCAGCGATCAATAAAGGAGAAAGCACCGGCATCTCCAACATCATCGGCTGACGTTCCAGAAGCAAGACCACAGCAAACTGATGAAGGAATTCCACCTCAGTCTGCAGAACATGTTCTCTTACTCGAACCCCTATGGACCAAACCTTTTTTGGCATACTTGATAGAACAACAGTTACCAGAGGATCCAGTGGAAGCCAGACGAATTGTGAGACGATCAAAGGCCTTCAGTGTGGTAAACGAAGAACTATACAAGCGTAGTATTTCTGGCATCTTTCAAAGGTGCATTGCCATCGATGATGGAAAAGCTCTGTTACATGAGATACATGAAGGAACCTGTGGGCACCATGCAAGCAGCAGGGCACTTGTGGCGAAAGCTTTCAGAGCAGGATTTTATTGGCCAACAGCGGCGTCGGATGCTCGGGACTTGGTTCGGAAATGTGATCCTTGTCAGCGTTTTGCACCAAAACCACACGCTCCCGCAACAGATCTAATGACGATACCCCTAGCATGGCCCTTTGCACAATGGGGACTCGACCAAGTTGGACCATTGCCAAGATCATCGCCTGGAGGTCACACATATCTTCTCGTTGCAGTTGACAAGTTTACCAAATGGATTGAGGCCGTACCTGTTCGAAACCAGAAAGTCAAAACTGCAGTTGAGTTCTTCAGGGGAATAACCTGTCGTTTTGGCATGCCTCACAGTATCGTCATAAACAATGGAACTAATTTTGATTCCAAAAATTTCCGGAAGTTTTGCGATGATGGTGGCATCAAACTAAAGTTTGCTTCGGTAGCACATCCCCAGACCAACGGTCAGGTCGAAAGGATCAATGGTCTAATAGGGGATGGCCTCAAGAAACGCCTTACGGGTGCAGCTGGAGCTTGGGTCGAAGAATTGCCTTCGTACTTTGGAGTTTGCGTACCACACCCAACAGGTCAACTCAGTATACTCCGTTCTTCTTGGTGTACGGAGTCGAAGCAGTTCTACCAGTCGATGTTCGGTTCAAAGCCCCTCGAGTAACTGCGTGCACGGAAGTTACTTCCAACAACGCGTTGCAAGATGTTGTTGATCTCCTTGATGAAGCTAGGGACATTGCCTTGGCACGAACAACAGTATATCAGCAGGCATTACGAAACTACCACAGCCGACGAGTACGCAACCGAAGCTTCAGCGTTGGCGACATGGTATTACGATTAAAGCAAGAGAGACCTTTGAAGCTGGAATCCCCATGGGAAGGGCCATTCATCGTCACTAAAGTGATACCAGGGGGACCCTATCGCCTCAAGAATCCAGCTTCGGGTCAAGACGTTGAAAATCCATGGAATGTTGCACATTTGCGACGGTTCTACACATAGGATATAATCATTTTCTTGTTATTTGGCAGCTCCTAAGCTCGATTTATATCATGAATAATTTTTTTTGATCAGGTTTCGTACCTTTGTTGTTCTAGGCTTCACTATCCGAACATCGTGTTCGGGGCTCTTCTCATTGGCTCTTACTCCTATAGGGAGCGTTGGCCAGAGATATATTCACAGTGTCATTGATTAAATACTCCCATCGGGAGCTAAGATTAATGACACACGACAACCCATCTAAACCTCGAGAAAATACGCGAGGGCTGCAAAAGATGGATGTATTATCATAAAACAAGACTCAAGCCGGTGCACCGGGCGACGAAGTCAAGCGTCTAAATCCCTCGATCACTCGACGGGTGTCGCTCCTGCAAAACTTACACATCGACTCCGCAATAAATTTGCAAATACAACGGAGTCATCGGGTGACCAGGCTGACTTGATCACTCAGTCTTCCTCGACAAAACAATTATCAACTAAATTAGCAAATTCACCTAAAACTTATCAGATGTATAAAACATGCATCAAGATACATTTAAAGTTACCCCTTGTAAGAACAAGGTCACTACATACATATATATGCATAATCTTATGGCAGATTTCCTTGATCTTCTCGGGCTTTCAGGTCTCTCTCGACGCCTGTTTCCATCCGAGAGATGACGACGTATGCAGGATTTCTGGCAATACCATAATATTGGTCTAAACTCCTGCTAGTATTAGCTATGGCCTCCAAATCTAAGATCGGGTGACACGCTAAAACTGAAGCGAAAGCGAGTTCGGCACCGGCCAGGAGTTCTTTCCGCACCAATAGACGAATCCTTTCTGGAGTCTTGAATCGGGTGAACAGAGCATACAAAGTTTCGGGAGCTTGATCCAAAGGAAACAAGGTCCTCTAAACCATCGAGAGATGATTGTAGAATTTGTCAAAATAATAGTGCACCTTCTCTGCTCGATGCTCAAACTTGGCCATGATAACGGCCTTTGGTCGATGGGACCATAATTCATGCTTCGGGTGGGCAACGTCGGTCATCGCTTCGATATTTTCATGGATCCTTCTGTTTTCTTCTGATTCATCTGGAGCTGCGACAGTCGAAAGGCAAGGATCAGTTAAAGGACACGTAAGTTTTGACAAAAATCAATGGATGGATGGACAATTACAGCTCAGGCTCTGAGTAGCAACACGGAGACGATCGAGAGCGTGTTGTTCAACTGCAGTTGCAATTTCACCTTTTCTTTTTATCAACACTGCCATCGCATGAAGATTGGTTATGTCCTTATTCAGTCGGGATATTTGATCGCATAAACGACGAACCAGGTCGGATTCATCGCTAGCCGAAGGATTCAAAGAAGGACCAGCACGAGAAGAAGACGAAGGAATCTGCAGCACAAGTTCCAGTTCAGAACAACATTAGTAAAAAACTCCCATCGGGAGCGCTGGAGCACATATATTACAATCAAACGGGGCTGTTGATACTGGCAACAGAGCCAAAAGAAAAATAGGGCTAGGCTAAATTGTATCGGGCCTTAATTACAACAAGACATCATTTAAGGAGCAACTGATGATGAGCCGGGAGCAGCTTCGGGTGCAGTCTTGTTCTTCGCCTCGTCAACCAGCTTGAGGAGTTGATTGGCGCATGTTACTGCTGACTGTTTGAAGGGCTCGAGATTGAGTAGACAATCATTATTGTCTACAGGCAATGTCTTAAACATCGTTTCTAGTTCAGAGCCTAGCCCATGACCCATCAGCAGCTGGAAAGTAAGTACCTCCCCAAATAAACGGGAACGACGCTTAAGTACCTCCACAGGTTCAGAAGTGTCGATGAGGAAGGCCTCTGCCATCTCGCTGAGGGTCTTGTCCTGCTTTATCCTTGGGTAAATCATCGAGTACAGCCTCGATAGTGCTCCTTTGGTCTTCTGCAAAAGTCCAAGAACTTGGACGTTGGATTCAGCAGCAAGTGACAAGGCATCAGACATAGAGTCCTCCCGAAGCTTGCGGGCTCGATTGATGTTTATATCGGCAGCGCCTGAAAGAAGATGGATAAGCAGATTGAAGGGAAAGTACTAAACACAAGCGTACTCGGAGGAACTTACTCATTAAGTTTGCAATGGATTCACGGAGGACGCCTTCTTTTTCATCAGCAGCAGTTGCAGCCTTGCGTTTAGCGTCCTGGTCATCCTTCATCTTTTGCTACAACTTCCTCAGCTCATCCTTCAGCAAGGTGTTTTCATTTTGGGCATTGGTTGCAAGCCTATTGCCTTCCAGCACTTGGTCAGCCGAAGTCTTGATGGTCTTCCGAAGATGAGCATTTTCAGACTCCAGACGAGTGAACTGGTCAGCAAAATCTGCCACGGCGTCAACTGTGGCATAAATTGGCTGCAGGGCAAAAGGTCAAGAAATTTCAGTCGAATGTTGGAATCCATCATAAAAGGAAAAAAGACCAAGCTGGACAAATCACTTACATGGTCGCGGGCAGCTGGTGGAATGGAGACGTCGCCGGAAGGGATGACCTTCGGCACTGGAATCTTCTCCACAGTCGTCCCCTTGAAGGCGGCGTTCGTTTGGCAGGCGAAGGATTTGACTCCTTGCCTGATTCGGGTCTCCCAGAAGAAAACTTAGCCCTCTTTGCGAGAGGAACATCATCATCAGAGCTGCTTGGAAAGCAAGAATGTTAATCGTACAGAATAAAAGAAGCAAGTTAAGAAGGAGAAGCAACTACTCACAGGTCTAAGTCGTCTTCGGCAGCAAAAACGCTTGCCGAACTTTTCGGGGCAGGGGGAGGCGATGCAGTTTCATCGGCATCATTATCTTGTCTGCTAGGACTCGATTCAGCCATTGTGATCAGGTCGTCATTTATCCTCCTGCGTCGCCTGCTCCTGGTAAGGACATTGTCCTCGGGGGCATCTTCCTCTTGGACATCGCTGTCCTCGAGGGCATGTTGAGCATCCTCGGTCTCTTCGGAGTCATCGTCATCCTCTGGCTCCGCACCACTTTCGGGTGTGGGCGGATAACATCAGACCACGGTGGAGGCCAGTCGACAGAAGAGAATCATTGGAAAATTGGAAGAACAGCAAGATAATACCAAAATAAGCAAATGCACTAAAGATTACCTCGGCTGGAAGGTGTGTCAAATCGAATGGAGAGCAAGCCGAAGTCAGGACAATGGTGTCCCTCATGCTGTAGCAAGTAAGGCGCCGTACTTCGTCGTGAAGCTTGTCATCCGACAGGTCGACAGAGCTTACTCTCGACTTGTCGCCCTCCCCAGTGTACATCCACAGCTGGTGGGTACGGGACATAAGTGGTTGCACTCGATGTTTTAGGAACACTGAAACTACTTCAGTGCCACACATCGTCAAGCCTCCCGCGTTCTTTAAATCAACAACCTGCTCGAACAGCTTGTCAGCTAGAGCGCTTTCGTCGGGAGATAGGGCGTTTCGCCAGGATTTCTTCGGCTGAGCTACTAGGACATCCTTGAAGGGGGGAAGGTTGGAACGCCGCCCAGGCACTAGAGTGTCTCGCAGGTAGAACCATTTGTGGCGCCAGCCCTGGACTGGTTCTTTCATCGGGAAGTTGAGATAATCAACCTCTTTTCTGACAACGAAGCCAACGCCACCGACGACAGGGGGCCGTTGTTGTCGTTATGACGCTTGACGTAGAAGATTTTCCTCCAAAGACCCCAGTGGGGATCAATGCCAAGGAAAGCCCCGCAAACAAAGGTGGAGAATGGAATTTGAGGTCAGCTGCCAGAGCTGAATCCCATAGAAAAACAGAAGAGAGCGAAGAAATTCGTGGGCAGGAAGCGAAAGCCCACGAAACAGAAAGGCTACGAACATGATAGTAAAGCCTTTTGGAGGATTTGGGCGAGAGGAAGGACCTGGAAGACGAATATCGTCGTCGGATGAGGAGATGAAGCCAAGGGAGCGCAGCTTGTTCACCTCGCGACTGGTGATGGTGGAGGCGCCCCAATCGCGGCTAACCTTCCTTGAGCCCGAGGCGCTGGCGCTCTTCTTCTTGCCCATGGAGTCCGGAGCTTTCGAGGAAAGGAACAGAGGTGTAGAAGAAGGCTGGGAAGAAGATGAGCAGTATAGAGGCGTAAAAAGTAAAAATGGCAAAGGCACTCTATTTATACCGTGAGACCGCTGGAAGATCGTGGCCATAACCTTAAAGACATCGTGGGAGGTGGATGAGATCTAGGCGTACACGTGTCACTCTACGGAGAGTGGAACCGGCGGCCCATTATTCCCACGATGTGCGGAAATCGAGGAGGCAACTCGGTCAATGCGCATGCACTGGTCATTTCCTAAAAACAGCCTGTAGAACTAGGGTGGGCCCGTCAGGTCACGTCTTGTCAAGTCAGAATTGCAGCGGAGGTAGAGTCATCAGTGACGTCATACAACTTGATTAAGGAGTCGAAGGAACAAAACTATCGAGTGGTCAACTTGAGTCTACGCACGGATTGCAAGCATCCGTACCTAGACTCGGGGGCTACTCCCATCGGGAGCGCAGGACGCGCACCCGATAAACGTGAACTCGAAGAACGTTTCATAAAGAAGGGCGTGAAGAAGTATTTGAAGAAGAAAAAACAGTATGGTCAGCTCGAGTCTGCACCCGGTCACAAGTGCCCGTGCCCAGACTCGGGGGCTACTCCCATCGGGAGCGCAGGACGCGCATCCGATAAAACTTTTTTTCACTCCAGGATCATGCCCGGGGACTTGATTCTGTGTAGGGTAACATTGTTTTGCCAACGGCAGTTAACCAACAAAGCTGGACACGTTACTCATATACTTTACGCATTAAATCTTACTGAGAAAGTACAAGCCTCGGTATGAATTTATCGGGTGATTTATGAAGACTTGCAAGAAACTTCGGCAGAACAAAATATTCGAGTAGCACAACTTGAGTCTACACACGGATTGCAAGCATCCGTATCTAGACTCGGGGCTACTCCCATCGGGAGCGCTGGACGCGCACCCGATAAAAGAAGTCGAAGTCAGTACAAGATGGACAAGAACTATCGGGAGAAGAACATTCAGCAGAGGCATGCTTTAGTCTCTACCCGAAATATCTTCGGCTAGACACTCGGGGACTACTGACATGGGCATTATCCTTCGGGTAACTAGTATTATCCTATCCTGTATGGCCCAACTGGAGGCCCATGAAGACAACCGATGGCGAGGTGGGCCACTAGGTCGGTGCCAAAGAAGATTCCTTGAAGACCAAGACGAAGATCAATCGAACAAGGAAAGTTTAGAACTAGGTCTCTTATAAACCTAGTCGTACTCGTGTAGATCTCTTGAGACCTGGCCCCCTATATAAGGGCCAGAGAGGGACTGCTGAGGGACACAATCAATCTTAGCAACTTTAGCCACCACAAGTCCAAAGCTAGGTCGCCGTAGCACTTAGCCTCTCGACAAGAACACAGCCGAAACGTTCGGCACCCCATTGTAACCCATTATTTTCATAATCAAGATCAGACGGGCAGGACGTAGGGGTGTTACCTCATCGAGGGCCCTGAACCTGGGTAACCGCTCTCCCGCTTGTCTGTTAACCGATGTCTCGTGTCAGCCTAGAGGATTCCATCAACCCTAAGCCCCAATCGGAGGGCATTGTCGAGGAGCACCCTCATCAGCAGTCCTGAGGATGGTCTCCATCTCCGCACAAGAGGAACCCTAGGACCGCCACCTTTATCCCGCAAAACGGACACACCGACCCCCTCGTGGCCATCCGCTAGCCAGCGACAACGAAGGAGGAATCGGTGGACGGAACATCCGAGACCCACGCGACCCAGATCTCATATCGGGCTGACACGCCACGCGATCTTGGACGCAAATACCACACCATCCACGCCTCGCAAGGTCGCTGTCCCCTCCTCGTGTCGTCAGCAGAACCGACGACGAGTCTAGGCGGAAATAGACCCGCAACCACCACCACCACCCATCACCGGAGCATGCCATGGAGGGAGCAGCTGTCGCCACACATCCAGGGATCTTCGCTCAGAACGGCTGACGCGCCTACCCCGCAGCCGCCGCCCCAGCCGCCACCACAGATCGTCGCTACCACCACCCCCCGAGCACCTTTGGCACCGGGGCCCGCCGCCACCGTGGCTGGCGCTGACGGCAGCGGCGGAGGGAAAGATGCAAGGGAGGGGCGGCGGCTGTCGGCGCTAGGGTTTCGCCCTGGCGTCACCCTAGGGACGACGCGGGCGAAACGTTTCGCGCTGCTTTTTGCTTCTTCCTTCTACTTACCAGCTTAAAACCTAGTTGTAAATACTACAACCACGCTTTTGTCGAGTTCGTGCCATGCAACAACAAAAATACAGTACTTTTTTTTTGCAAAAACATATTTATCTATCTATTATATAAAGCAAAATAAGAGTCTAAAATAGAGACACTACGGTTGCTCCACATCATCAGAATTGTTTAACGTAAAGACTAATTGATAGATCTATAATTTTAAATAGTCTAAAATAAAGACTAAAATAAAGACTAATTTTAACCTAGTCTTTATTTTAGACTATTTAAATATATACTCGTACACTACTTCATGCCAATTAACGTAAAGACTAATTGATATCCAACTCAAATGCATCCGCGTGCACTAGATAATTTAAATATTATTTTTTGTCCCACAAACCGTATTGTACGACACGTGAATGTTGTTTTCTTATTAAAGTGTATACCTATCAACTCTTTGTAAGGAAAATACATATAGATAAGTTTGAAGTCAATTAGTACCCTCCAACTATGTGTTAATAGAATTTGGCACGCCTAAAATACAAAAAAAAATTGCGTCATATTTGGGCACACAACTATACTAATTAAATAATCTGCAAAATAATAATCTCCTCGAGGGAAAAAAAGATGTTGCAAATTTATCTAGATTTATGTGTATCTATATATTATTTAATGTATAAATAAGTTCAAAAGTAGGCAAATCTAGGACATCTTTTTGAAATGGAGAGAGTATAAATTTCAAGAACATACGAATAAATAAAGATGTACTACAAGACTTGACTACATATGACCACAGAATAATTATCGATATATATTTCCAACGCGTTAAAACTGCATATAAAGTGTATTTCTTTTTCTGATCCACTTCTTGATAGAGTAGTAGGTAATACCAAATTATGCACCATAAGAAACAAGTGGCGTGGACTTCCACATTAGTCCACATCATCTAAATTAGTGCGATTTACTTGGTCGCTCGGATGTGCTCATACGGTAGGGTGTTAGTGCATGTATTCGTAGAGGTAAGTGTATATACGTATTTGTGAGCATCTACGTCTATATTATATTTCGTAAAACATATGTTGCTAAGATTTAATTAAAGAATTAAAGTTGTATAATATATGGAGTTGTGTGACAATGTAATATACCGTGTAGTTTCAAAATACGTAAATAAAAAAGAGGAATATAGATGCAGAGATTTCTATCGGCCAGCTCCATCTAACTAGCAAGCATAACCATATGTGACCGCGCCAACATATCTCGGCAAAAGTAAATCCGAGCCAAGGCCAACATGTGTATATTGTTGACACGTGAAGACATAATTTGAAATAGCATCCACGCCAAGACTTGATAGGTCGATGACAATGTTGCGCTACAAACATTGAAATTAGTACAGGACTACCAAAAGGCGTGTAAGGCCATAAATAAATGTAATTTTTCTTTATTTATGTGTCAATGAGTAGAGTATAGAAAAATTGAGATGTCTCAATGAGTAGAGTATACATGCAAGGCCATCTATTATTAGAGGTATTAGCATCTTAGGTATAACAACTTGTTGAGCGGGAGCAAATTCATACAATAACTTGCGAAAGTGAATGCTACAATACACATTCTTGCACCGACAGAGCAAATAGGTAAAAAACAATCAGAAGGTGATATGTGTCTATGCAAATTATGCGATTAGGCCCCTGTTTATGTTTCTTTTAAACTTGCGACTATGGCGCTGTCTTACATATGGTTACCACCTGTCAGTGTGTTAGTAAATATATACTAACTACAGAGGGGGATTCCAACTCAGGACAAAACATTGAAGTTTAACAGCGCCTACCATTGGAACTCGTAGCACTTCATGGTGCACTAGTGGAGAAGAGGCTTTTGGTCCCAAGCAAATGACCCAGTGTAGAACCAAACCGGGACCAATGGGGGCATTGGTCCCGGTTCGTTTTGCCCAGGGCGACCCCACTAGCTCAGAGCCTGTCCGATAGTGGCCTTTGGACCCGGTTTGTACTAAAAATCAGGACTAAAGGGTCGGCGGCAGGGCGCGGCAGGCCGTGTCAGGCGTGGGAAACCTTTAGTCCCGGTTTGTAATACAAACCAGGTCCAAAGGCCCACCCTCTGGACCCGGTTTGTATTACAAACCGGGACAAAGTCCCCAATCTGGCTATATGACCTTGCCCCTGCCCAAGTGTGAGCCACACATGGCCATTCACAAGAGGGGTGTATTGCTCTCTCTCTTCTTCACATGCACAAGAGGTGTTCGATGAAATGCTTAAGAGGATTTGCCACTTGAGTTTACACAAATCAAGCCACACTTAACTTGCTTTTTTCTTCTTCATCGAGGTTAACAACTTTATCCTTTTCATCTGTAATTGATAAAACGCATGTGTATATATACATCGTGATGTTCTGTAATGGTTTTGATCAGCTTAATTATATCATGCAGATGAATCGGCAATGGATGTACATTGACCGACTGTTTGACGAGTTCACTTCGGGCCTGGATAATTTTATGGCCGTGGCGGAGGCAAACAAACATGGTGGCTTCATGTATTGTCCATGTGTCAACTGCAAGAATACCGTAAATTACGCTCACTCGAGTCTCATTCACAGCCACATTCTGCGATCCGGTTTCATGCCCAATTACTATTGTTGGACCAAGCACGGAGAAAGAGGGGTTATGATGGAAGACAATGAAGAAGAGGAAGAGGATGATGACGGTTATCCCAATTTCCCGAATACGATGATACTGCAGAAGGCAATGAAGACAATGAAGTAGAAGATCAAGAGGCACCAGATGAGCCTGCTGATGATGATCTTTGTCGGGCCATTGCTGATGCAAGGAGAGAATGTGAAACTGTTGCCTGCCAAAACCCACCGGCGAGCAGTGGTTAAGCAACACGAAGAGCCGGGAGGCTTCCAAGGCTGCAGGGGGCCCAGGTCCCTCGACGTCGTCCCGCAAATGTTCCGGCACACGTCCTAGCGGTTGCAGGCGTGCCACCTGACCTGGTCGGAAGGTGTTGGATTGCTTCGATTAGTTTCCTACATGGCAGACACGTAAACATTAAATACGAGCCCGATCGGCTCTCGTTGCCCCGTGGATCGGCTCAAAGAGCCGATCGCCCCATGGTTTGCGTCGGGTTAACGATGACATGGGGCTCCTGCCTGATCAATGTAAAGTTAAACCAATCTACGACGTTAGGGTTTTCACCGTATGACCGGAACATCCTACGCGTAGTTGAGCCTAATAGACACAAAAGATAATGGAAAACTAACCTAAAAGAGGCCTAAAAACCAACATTAAGTTAATTCCCGGAACATCCCTCTTAGGACTAACAAACCATACCTAACGCACTACCGGATCGTTCAACCCGTTTGCAAGGCCTAACCATACAGATATTAAACCAATCCTTGAGGAATCAAGGAGCAACTATAACGGATCGGATCTACTAAACAACGAACAAGCAAGACGCTGCCCTTACACCTGGATGGTGTAAGGGCAGCTAGATATCGAGGGACGGCATAGCTAAGCAGATATGCATAAAAGCATCCATGCAAGCCCCAAAACATCTACGATAAGTAGTGCTACTCGCCATCAACAATGCTTCAGACGGCCAAGGTAAACGAATAAATGTTGCCTAGATCGCAAGATGCGATCTAGGCAGCATGATGCTTATGGAGAAACCCTCGAAGAAAGGGGTGGCGATGCGCCTGATTTGTGTTTGTTGTGAACGTGATTGTCCTCCTTTTCGATAACCCTAGATACATATTTATAGTCCAAGGGACTTTCTAATTCGGGCGTGCACTAACCGTGCACGAGTTAAACTCTATCTTTTAATTCTAAACTAAGATGCGATCTACTATATTACAGATACATGGGCAATTAAGCCCAAACTCTTCGTGCAAGGCCGCTTCAAAGACGCTCCACGCGTGTATCCTTCAAGCCCATCTTCACTTACGGCCCATCTCCTGATTTGGCCAAAATCCGGTGATAACACATGCCCCCTGGTTTTGGTAATGATAATTTCAAACCACTGCTTTTTTCCTTCGAGGGGGGTCATGTCGTGGCAGAACAGAATATGCATTCATCATGATGTCTTGCCTTCTCAACTTCTCTACACGATTTGACAGTTTTGGCACCACATCCTCGAAACTGCTTAAGCATTAAATCTCCGCTATATCCCCTTTTATTTAGCCACTTCTTGCAGTTCCCTTCTTCATCCCCTTCGTGTTAGCACTCCAAAAGCCCTCTGCCACCATGTCTTTCTCTTCTTCCTCCTCTTCTTCGTCGGGTCTTTCCGTCCAATCCTCCCCCTCCCGGAGCCAGCGCGAGTGGGACCCGATGGAAGCCCACGAGGCCCACATTCGCCGCGCCATCGAAGACGGGGACGAGTCCAGCCATGACTTCTCCGTCTGGTCCGAGGACGACAAGTCCTCGACGGACGGGGAGAGCGACCTCCGCTTCCTCGCCGACGGGGAATCGGAGGAGGAGAGCGATGACGATCGCTTCTCTTGGCGACTTCACCTCCTCAAGGAGGCGAAGGAGGAAGGAGGAGAGGACGACACCTCCTCCGACGCCGCCGCAAACGATTCGCCCGGCCGGGCAACCTCGAACCGGCGAGCGGCAGCGGCGCGAGGAAGACGAGGACAACGAGGTCTGCCGGCGGCCGCAGTAGCGTGACGAGAGCCCGGAGAGTAAGCGCGGCGCGGCGGCAACGACGACGATGAGGGCAGCGACGGCCCGTAGATAGGATCTTTAGCATAGGATCCGTAGTAGTAGATGGGACAATGTGTCCCCTAGTTCTTCCTTTTGAGAGCAATCAACTCTTTTATGTAAGAAATCTTATTATCAATGAAGAATTTCCTTTGCCATGAAGAACTTCCTTTGATTTTGCCGATTTCCTTTATGCTAATTTAGCCGATTTCCCCTCAACTGATTTTGCCGATTGTCAACTTGGTTGATGCTCAATGAGGCGATGGCAACGCATCAGCCCTTCACAATAAATTGCAAGACAGGTCAATTCAGTTATCTCCTCAAACGGTAACCTGCAACCCTTGCTTCAATTCAGACCCCAAATTTCCAATCGAACAGGTCCAACCCGCAGCGCGCGAATTCCAGATTTTTGGACTCCAAAACACCTGAGCGTGATGTTCGATTTAACGGCAAAACTCCTGAATTAATGCTTTCAGGAGAACTCTAGGACCGTGGCTGAGACAGCTTGATGCTGAAGCTGATACTTCTGCAGAACAGGCACCACGTGCTCACAAATTCCCTTGTGATAGTTTAAAGTCACCCTGCTCTGTTTCTTTGTAGCAACAAGATGGCCCAGAGCCTATCAATGATGATGGCTCTCTCAAATTCCTCCCATCAACTCAGGTGGTCCTCTTCTGCAAGAACTCACCACCTTTCAAAAAGGTTGTGATGTAGAGCCAGCCGATTCCAACAAAATCGGCTCCCAAGAGCAAAGAATCTTCAGTCCTGCTGCCCCGAGCCTAATCAGGGCGAGAACAGCAGTGAGAAAGGTAGCTGCCAGGAAAACTTTGAAGGGCAACAACCCTGTGCCAGCTCAAGAAAGCTTACTGAAGATAATATCGCGGGGAGATGCAATCCAGCCGACGAAGCTCAAGTTCGGGCACCTCTGAGGACACCACCATGCAAACCCAGCTAGATGTGCTACCATCGGCTTCACACCTGCTGCCCCTCCCGCTCTGGTGGAAGTTTACGTACAAAGAGACGATGCACCAAGAGGGCTCGGAAGGATCAACACCCCTTTCTCGAACCAAGAAGCTTCACATGTATTGGCTCACCATCTTCTTTGCAGAGTGGGAATGTTGATGAAGTTCGATGCCTTCCACAACTCTGAACGTAACAACCTCTTGGTGACATCGACCAAGTCGCCACCTTGGCCAAACCCCAGCAGAAACGCCACAGCCGATCACATCGTCATCGGCTGTTCCCATGGTCCTAGGAGAGGTATGCTCCCTTTGTTGGGCTCACCCTCTTCTGCATGCTTATGCTGCCCTTGTTGTTTGTCGGGCGTGATCTCTCAGCTTGCTTGTCGTATCGTTCGACCCTGAATATCGAGCCGGCCTCCACCGTGTGATGAACCAAGTCCAAGCTCCAACGCCTCAAAGCCCTGCTTTCTTCCCTCATTGAAACATTGGTCGAAAACTCTGAAGAGGTGTGATACGTCTCCAACGTATCAATAATTTCTTATGTTCCATGCTACTTTATTGATGATACCTACATGTTTTATGCACATTATATGTCATATTTATGCATTTTGGAACTAACCTATTAACAAGATGCCGAAGAGCCAGTTGCTTTTTTCTGTTTTTGGTTTCAGAAATCCTAGTAAGGAAATATTCTCGGAATTGGACGAAATCTTCGCCCGGGGTCCTATTTTTGCACGGAGCTTCGGAAGACCGAAGAGGGAAGGGAGTGGGGCCACGAGGCGCCGACACCATAGGGCGGCGGCGGGGGCCCTGGCGCCGACCTAGGGTGTGGGGCCCTCGTGTGGCCCCCGCGTTCTTCCGCCTACTTAAAGCCTCCGTCGCGAAACCCGGCCGAGAGCCACGATACGGAAAACCTTCCAGAGACGCGCCGCGGAATCCCATCTCGGGGATTCAGGAGATCGCCTCCGGTACCCTGCGGGAGAGGGGATTCATCTCCTGAGGACTCTACACCGCCATGATCGCCTCCGGAGTGATGAGTGAGTAGTTCACCCCTGGACCATGGGTCCATAGCGTAGCTAGATGGTCGTCTTCTCCTTGTTGTGCTTCATTGTTGGATCTTGTGAGCTGCCTAACATGATCAAGATCATCTATAATACTATATGTTGTGTTTGTCGGGATCCGATGGATAGAGAATACTATGTTATGGTGATTATCAATCTATTGTTTATGTGTTGTTTATGATCTTGCATGCTCTCCGTTATTAGTAGAGGCTCTGGCCAAGTTTGTACTCTTAACTCCAAGAGGAGTATTTATGCTCGATAGTGGGTTCATGCCTTCATTGACACTGGGACGTGACAAAAGTTCTAAGGTTGTGATGTCGTTGCCACTAGGGATAAAACATTGATTCTATGTCTAAGGATGTAGTTGTCGATTACATTACGCACCATATAATGATTGTGTCGTTGCTTAGCAACTTAATACGAATGGGGTTCGGATGATAACTGAAGGTGGACTTTTAGGCATAGATGCAGTTGGATGGCGGTCTATGTACTTTGTCGTAATGCCTGGATTAAATCTCACTATATTTATCATATCATGTATATGCATTGTTATGCCTTCTCTATTTGTCAATTGCCCACTGTAATTTGTTCACCCAAACATGCTTTTATCTTATGGGAGAGACACCTCTAGTGAACTGTGGACCCGGTCCTATTCTTTACATCGCATACAATCTACTGCAATACTTGTTTTACTGTTTTCTTGCAAACAATCATCTTCCACTCGATACGCTTAATCCTTTGTTACGACAAGCCGGTGAGATTGACAACCTCACTGTTTCGTTGGGGCAAAGTACTTTGGTTTTGTTGTACAGATTCCACGTTGGTAGGAATCCCTGTTGTTGTGCCGCATCACATTTCGCCACCATCAACCTTCAACGTGCTTCTTGGCTCCTCCGGTTCGATTCAACCTTGGTTTCTTTCTGAGGGAAAACTGCCCTGTGCGCATCATACCTTCCTCTTGGGGTTCCCAACGGACGTGTACATTACGCGCATCAAGCCCATTTCCGCCGTTGCCGGGGAGATCAAGACACGCAAAGGGAGTCTCCACTTCTCAATCTCTTTACTTTGTTTTTGTCTTGCTTTATTTTATTTACTACTTTGTTTGCTGCACCTAAACAAAACACAAAAAAATTAGTTGCTAGTTTTACTTTATTTATTGTCTTGCTCTCTATGTTGAAAACACAAAAAAAAAATTAGTTACTTGTCTTTACTTTATTTGCCTAGTTTACTTTATTGAGTAATCCTGAAGTTGAAGTTCGTTCTTTTAAGCAACAAGGTGGAGAAAGTTTTAAAGATGCTTGGTATAGAATTAGTAATGCTCATCATAGGTGCATTAAGAAACACTCCACCACTATCCTTCTTAGGAACTCTTATGTTGGTTTATCTAGTTGGAATAGATATGTTCTTGATACTCTTTCGGGAGGTAATTTCCTAGGTACTCCCGCTTTAGAAGCTAGTTGCATCATTGAGAGTCTAGTTGGAATACCACCTGTTAATGAAGTTAAAATTGAAATCTCTCTCTTGAGGATGTTATGAAAAAATTGGAAACCATAGAGAAAAAATTTCCAAGTATTGAAACTAAATTGGAAATGTTATTGGATAAAACTGATGAACTTGATAAATCCCTAGGAGGAATTAATGAAAGAATTAGTGTCCTAGGAACTTGTGTTGTCCATGATAATCAAACCAATAGGATTGATGAACTTGAAAAAGCTATGGGAACCTTGGGTTCAACCTTTTCTTCTCTCAAGTATAATGAGAAAGCTTATGTGGGTAAAGAGCAAAAATTCATGTACGCCTCTAAAGTGCCTAAACAAAAGAATTATTATAGGCCTAAAATTTCTAAAACCCCTAGCACCACCATAGAGAATTTAGATAATGGAGCACCTAAAGTACCCTCTGCAACAAGTTGTGTTTGCATGAAAAATAATGTTGATGCTTCATCTCTCGTGTTACTTGATTTGCACTGCTAGTGAAGGCGTTAAGAAAAGCGCTTATGGGAGACAACCCATGTTTTTACTACAGAATTTTTTTGTTTTGTTGAGTCTTGGAAGTTGTTTACTACTGTAGTAACCTCTCCTTATCTGTTTTTGTGCCAAGTAAAGTTTCTATGTCAAAGTTGATGTTATATTTGGGATCGCTGCGCAGAAACAGCATTGCTGTCTGTCACGAATCTGGGCACAGTTCTCTGTAGAAAATTCGAAAAATCTGCCAATTTACGAGCGTGATCCTCAGATATGTATGCAACTTTCATTAGTTTTGAGTTTTTCCATTTGAGCAAGTATGGTGCCAACTTTAAATTCGTCTTTACGGACTGTTCTGTTTTTGACAGATTCTGCCTTTTATTTCGCATTGCCTCTTTTGCTATGTTGGATTTATTTCTTTGATCCATTAATGTCCAGTAGCTTTATGCAATGTCCAGAAGTGTACAGAATGATTGTGTCACCTCTGAACATGTGAATTATTAATTGTGCACTAACCCTCTAATGAGTTTGCTTGAAGTTTGGTGTGAAGGAAGTTTTCAAGGGTCAAGAGAGAGAATGATATACTATGATCAGAGGAGTGAAAGCTCTAAGCTTGGGATGCCCCGTGGTTCACCCCTGCATATTTTAAGAAGACTCAAGCGTCTAAGCTTGGGATGCCCAAGGCATCCCCTTCTTCATCGACAACATCATCGGTTCCTCCCTGAAACTATATTTTTCAGTCATCTTGTGTTCTTTACTTGGAGCGTCGGTTTGTTTTTGTTTTTGTTTGAATAAAATGGATCCTAGCATTCACTTTGTGGGAGAGAGACACGCTCCGCTGTTGCATATGGACAAATATGTCCTTAGGCTTTACTCATAATGTTCAAGGCGAAGTTTCTTCCTCGTTAAATTGTTATATGGTTGGAATTGCAAAATGCTACATGTAGTAATTCTAAAATGTCTTGGATAATGTGATACTTGGCAATTGTTGTGCTCATGTTTAAGCTCTTGCATCATATGCTTTGCACCCATTAATGAAGAAATACATAGAGCTTGCTAAAATTTGATTTGCATATTTGGTCTCTCTAAGGTCTAGATAATATCTAGTATTGAGTTTTGAACAACAAGGAAGACGGTGTAGAGTTTTATAATGTTTACAATATGTCTTTTATGTGAGTTTTGCTGCACCGGTTCATCCTTGAGTTTGCTTCAAATAACCTTGCTAGCCTAAACCTTGTATCGAGAGGGAATACTTCTCATGCATCCAAAATCCTTGAGCCAACTACTATGCCATTTGTGTCCACCATACCTACCTACTATATGGTATTTCTCCGCATTCCAAAGTAAATTGCTTGAGTGCTACCTTTAAAATTCCATCATTCACCTTTGCAATATATAGCTCATGGGACAAAATAGCCTTAAAAACTATCGTAGTATTGAATATGTACTTATGCACTTTATCTTTTATTAAGTTGCTTGTTGTGCGATAACCATGCTTGGGGAACGCCATCAACTATTGTTGAATATCATGTGAGTTGCTATGCATGTCCGTCTTGTTTGAAGGATCTATCATTTTAGTGGTTGGAGCATGCAAAATTGTTAGAGAAGAATATTGGGCCGCTAACTAAAGCCATGAACCATGGTGGAAATTTCAGTTTGGACATATATCCTCAATCTCATATGAGAATAATAATCATTGCTACATGCTTATGCATTTAAGAGGAGTCCATTATCTGTTGTCCATGTTGTCCCGGTATGGATGTCTAAGTTGAGAATAATCAAAAGCGAGAAATCCAAAATGCGAGCATTCTCCTTAGACCTTTGTACAGGCGGCATGGAGGTACCCCTTTGTGACACTTGGTTGAAACATGGCATGCAAAGATCCGGTAGTCCAATCTAAGTAGGACGAGTGCGGGCACTATTAGTATACTATGCATGAGGCTTGCAACTTGTAAGATATAATTTACATAACTCATATGCTTTATTACTACCGTTGACAAAATTGTTTCATGTTTTCAAAATAAAAGCTCTAGCACAAATACAGCAATCGATGCTTTCCTCTTTGAAGGACCTTTCTTTTACTTTTGTTGTTGAGTCAGTTTACCTATCTCCCTCCACCTTAAGAAGCAAACACTTGTGTGAACGTGCATTGATTCCTACATACTTGCATATTGCACTTGTTATATTACTTTATGTTGACAATATCCATGAGATATACATGTTATAAGTTGAAAGCCGCTGAAACTTAATCTTCCTTGTGTTGCTTCAATACCTTTACTTTGATTTATTGCTTTATGAGTTAACTCTTATGCAAGACTTATTGATGCTTGTCTTGAAGTACTATTCATGAAAAGTCTTTGTCATATGATTCACTTGTTTACTCATGTCATTACCTTTGTTTTGATCGCTGCATTCATTACATATGTTTACAAATAGTATGATCAAGATTATAATGGCATGTCACTTCAGAAATTATCTTTGTTATCGTTTTACCTGCTCGGGACGACAGAACTAAGCAGGGATGCTGATACGTCTCCAACGTATCGATAATTTCTTATGTTCCATGCTACTTTATTGATGATACCTACATGTTTTATGCACATTATATGTCATATTTATGCATTTTGGAACTAACCTATTAACAAGATGCCGAAGAGCCGATTGCTGTTTTCTGTTTTTGGTTTCAGAAATCCTAGTAAGGAAATTCTCGGAATTGGACGAAATCTTCGCCCAGGGTCCTATTTTGCACGGAGCTTCCGAAGACCGAAGAGGGAAGGAAGTGGGGCCACGAGCGCCGACACCATAGGGGGCGCGGCCCAGGCCCTGGCCGCGCCGACCTAGGGTGTGGGGCCCTCGTGTGGCCCCGCGCCCTTCCACCTACTTAAAGCCTCCGTCGCGAAACCGAGAGCCACGATACGGAAAACCTTCCGGAGACGCCGCGCCGCTAATCCCATCTCGGGGGATTCAGAGATCGCCTCCGGCACCTGCGGAGAGGATCTCTCGGAGGACTCTACACCGCCATGATCGCCTCCGGAGTGATGAGTGAGTAGTTCACCCTGGACCATGGGTCCATAGCAGTAGCTAGATGGTCGTCTTCTCCTTGTTGTGCTTCATTGTTGGATCTTGTGAGCTGCCTAACATGATCAAGATCATCTATCTGTAATACTATATGTTGTGTTTGTCGGGATCCGATGGATAGAGAATACTATGTTATGGTGATTATCAATCTATTGTTTATGTGTTGTTTATGATCTTGCATGCTCTCCGTTATTAGTAGAGGCTCTGGCCAAGTTTGTACTCTTAACTCCAAGAGGGAGTATTTATGCTCGATAGTGGGTTCATGCCTTCATTGACACCTGGGACAGTGACAGAAAGTTCTAAGGTTGTGATGTGCTGTTGCCACTAGGGATAAAACATTGATTCTATGTCTAAGGATGTAGTTGTCGATTACATTACGCACCATACTTAATGCAATTGTCTGTTGCTTAGCAACTTAATACGAATGGGGTTCGGATGATAACCAAGGTGGACTTTTTAGGCATAGATGCGTTGGATGGCGGTCTATGTACTTTGTCGTAATGCCCGGATTAAATCTCACTATATTTTGATGGGGTTCGTAGCATAGAAAACAAAAAATTTCCTACCGCAAGACGAATAAATCCAAGATCTAATCTATGGAACACCCAAGATCTAATCTACAAGATCGGAGCAACGAGATTGATAAGATACTAACCCTTGAAGATTTCCAAAGCCTACGAGATCAGATCTCGTTGTTGATGTAGACGATCATCCCCGGTGCTGCAATCTGGCAGCACTTCCGTACTCGGTCGCGCGTACGGTGTCGATGAAGCCCTTCCTCTCCCCGTTCCAGCGGGCAGGAGGTGTGGTAGATCTCCTCCAAATTCCAGCAGCACGACGGCGTGGTGGTGGTGGTGGAGGAAGAAAAAGGCTGGGCTTCGCCACGCCGGAACAGCGTATGGAGGAGAGAGGCGGGAGAGGAGGGCAAATAAAGGGGATGGTGGCCGGCCCCTCCTCTCTTTTATAGGGGGAGGGTCGGCTGGGGTGGTCCCCTTTCCCATCTAGGGTTAGGGCCGGCGGCCAAGTGGATTTCTTCCCCCCAAGTTGATCCCCCTAGGGTTTGGGGAAAACCCTAGGGGTGGCTGGGCCTTGAGGGGCATGTGCCCCTGGCCCATTAAGGGAGCACCCCCTCGGCCCATGCTAGGCCTCCTAGGGTCGTGGGCCCATGGTGGGACCCCGGAACCTTCTAGAACCTTCCGGTCATCCACCGGAAAAATCCCGAACTTTTCCAAACCTAGAAATCAACTTCCTTATATGAATCTTATTCTCAGGACTATTCGGACCTCTCGTGACATCCTGGATCACATCCGAGACTCCGAACAAACTTCGTCTCCATACCATATTCAAATCTACTTATGCGACATCGAACCTTAAGCGCGTCACCCTACGGTTCGTGAACTATGACATGGTCGAGACTCCTCTCCGAGCAATAACCAATAGCGGGATCTGGAGATCCATAATGGCTCCCACATATTCAACGATGACTTAGTGATCGATTGAACCATTTACATACGATGCAATCCCTTTGTCTCGTGATATTTTACTTGTCCGAGGTTTGATCATCGGTATCTCCATACCTTGTTCAACCTCGTTACCGACAAGTACTCTTTACGTACCGTGGTATGTGATCTCTTATGAACCATTCATATGCTTGCAAGCTAATCAGATGACATCCCACCGAGAGGGCCCAGAGTATATCTATCCGTCATCAGGATGGACAAATCCCACTATTGATCCATATGCCTCAACTCACACTTTCCAAATACTTAATCCCACCTTTATTGTCACCCATTTACGCAATGACGTTTGATGTAATCAAAGTACCCTTTCGGTGTAAGTGATTTACATGATCTCATGGTCGAAGGACTAAGGCAACTATGTATCGAAAGCTTATAGCAAATTGAACTTAATGACTTGATCTTATGCTACGCTCGTTTGGGTGTGTGTCCATTATATCATTCACCTAATGACATAACCTTGTTATTAATAACATCCAATGTTCATGATCACGAAACCATGATCATCCATTAATCAACAAGCTAGTTATACAAGAGGCTTACTAGGGACTCCTTGTTGTTTACATAACACACATGTATCAATGTTTCGGTTAATACAATTATAGCATGGTATGCAAACATTATCATAAACATAAAGATATATTATAATAACCATTTTATTATTGCCTCTTGGGCATATCTCCAACAGTCTCCCACTTGCACTAGAGTCAATAATCTAGTTTACACATGTAAAGATATAACACCTTGGCCTTCTGGTGCTTATCATGTTTTGCTCGGGAGAGGTTTTAGTCAACGGATCTGACACGCTCAGAAACGTATGTATTTTGCAATTCATTTGCGTCTCAACGCATCACTCATTTTCCAAATGAGTCGGCATTAATTGTATATGCTTAGTCCTCTGGTGGAACCTTAATTCCGCGGTCTGAAATAAGTCACTAATATTGTCACACACAATATAGCTTCAAAGTTCTGACACTATCGAAACTACACCAAGTTCTCAAAGAACTCTTCGACTTAACATCCTCAGTCATTGTCAAAACAATGACATACTCTGCCTTCGTTTGTAGAATCCGTCACAATATTTAGAACTCATTCAAATCTAGCATAGACTTGTTCTAGCTCATTGTGCTACCTTTTAAATAACTCTTAGCCTAATTGAGATTGAAATTTTATTTTTATATGTGACCAAACTAATATCGGTGCAACACCTTACAGCGATTTGTTTGTCATTACCCCATATAAAAACTATATTTATATATCCTTGGTTCTTCTAAAGCACTCAGGGATATTCTTACTGTTGTCCAATGATCATTACATGAATCATTCTGGTACATGCTCGTAACACTTTAGAGCACAGGACTTCTGACTTTGTACATATTATTCGTGATCTAAAATCACTCATGTGTATTTACTCATCGAGTGTCAAATACACTCAAGTCTTGTTAAACCTTCACATGAAAAGAACACCTTCTTAATTGAACTACTTCAATATCTATTCTATGTACTTAAACTTAAACTTATTATGTGTTTCTATCTATCTTCATAGATCTTGACACTAAATATGTTTCAATTCATATCCTTTCATTGATGTTAATTCTCAATGAAACCTTTTAAATCAATTATATAATTACACTATTTATAATGAACGATATGTCATCTACATAAAGTATTATAAATATGTCTCAGCGCTCCCACTTAATTTCTTGCAAATGCAAGCATCTTCATCGTTTCTGATGGAATCAAAACTCTTTGATTATTTCATCCCGTGAAGATTCCAACTCCGCGATACTCACTTCATCCAATTGAAGTTTGTATACCTATCTAGTATTCCACGGACCAGCAAAACTCTTGGTTGTATCTAGTATACATCCTTCATACACACTTCTGGTAAGGAATGTATTTCTGCCATCCTACTATCATATCTCATAAAAGAAATATGTAGCGATTACTAGAATAATCCACATAGACTATAAGCATTGCCACGGAAGATCCAATCTTATCGTAGTCAACTCTTTGAACTTTTTCGTAAACTGCTTTTCGATAAGTCAAGCTTCTTTAAGGATGTTCCATCCAAGTCCATCTACTTTATAGATCCATTTACTTTCAAAAAGTATTCACCTATCTTGGATTTCATGGCGCATAGCCAATTTAACGGAGTCAGGGCCCATCATAACTTCTTTGTATGTAGTTGGTTTATCATTGTTCAAAAACAATCCTTTGTCCACAAATCATTTATTTGATTACAAAATAAACCACATCTACAAGGTTCAATAAGTACTTTGATCTCCATGACTATAACACTTTGTAGACATGGGAGCCATGATCTTCGTAGCTGCTTCCGGAACCATTTCCGATGTTGTGCTACTCTGATCATCATGCTCAGGTTCATAAACCTTATCAAGTTCTATTGTCCTCCCACTCAAATAGTTCGCTAGAAAACAATTTCTTGAAATAAGCAAGTAACATCAACAAACACTTTTGTCTTTTACTTAATAGTGGAAAGAATTCCCAATCAATTCTCTGGATAACCAACAAAGACATTCATCCGATTTTGGTTGTAAACTCATTCACTTATGCTACGCATACCAAAATTTAAGAAAGGACTATTAGGGTTTATACCCATGCCATAACTCATATGGTGTCATTTCAATGGATCATGATGATGCTCTATTTAGTGTAAAAGCGATAGTCTCTAAAGCATAATCCACAAAAATATAATGGCGTCATTTTATTTTATCTCATCATTAATCCAACAAGTTTTGGATACGTCTCTTGGATACTCTATCATCACTATGATACTCCAAGAAACGTGAGTAGTAGAACAATTTCATAATTCTCTTAGATGTTCGCTAAAACTCGTAATTCAAATATTTCCACCATGATCAAATCATAGATATTTGACTTTTCTATTACGATGATTTCCACTTCATGCTGAAATTTATTTGAATCCTTTCGAAAGTTTCAAACTTCTTCCTTATCGAATATATCCACATATATATACTCAAATCATTGTTAGAAGTTTTCATGAAGTAGAAGAATCTCCCGCACACAACTATGCCCAGTGAACCATATACATCATCATGTATGTTTCCACTAAGTTAGTTGCCCGTTCAACTCTTGGCCTATGAACGGATTTAAGTCATTCTCTTTAGAAGAGATTTGCAAGCGCCAAATGATTCAGAAATCAAATGACTCCAAAAGTCCATTTGCATGGAGTTCCTTCATGCGTTCCTTTCTAACATGACCTAAATGGCGGTTCCACTAATAAGTGGAATTCATATCATTTCCTTATGGCATTTTAGCGTCATGTTATGTATGTGTGCTTCACCATAAAGATTTATAATAACTTATCCATCGTACATGGAATCCTGTTATAATTTGAACAACTCGTTGTTTTCATTTAACCAGAACAATACAACAGTTATAAAGTTCTTTATTATAAATCTGAAAAATGCCAACGACGAACATAATAACACTTTATTTTTGTTCCAGACGTGCATTCCTATCATATTCCTTTTCAGTCACTTAGGCCATTGTATTCTTGTATTGCGTTGTTTTGTATGACACCTCATACCAACCAATATGGTACTAGTACCCAAGAATTTCATTGTGTGACCAAAACAAGGAATACATTCATAACATGTATATCATCTATATACACCTGAGCTAGACTTTCTAGTCTTTTCTTTCTTCTGCCAAAATATCTTTTGTAGTTTCTCTTTTAGCTTTCCTCATTCTCAGAAAAACACTTCACCTTCAATAACTTCTAGGTCCATTGGTCAAATACCAATAACCTTGAGGTTCTTACCTTGAAGTTGATCATCACATGACAAGCGTTCTAGATTTCACTATTAGTAACCTTTAATGTAATGAACAATTTCACTCATAATTTTATCCATCAAATCATGACGACTTTCCGAGACCATGTCTGTACATGCTAGGCTCGTAAGTTTTAACCTTAGTATTTCATGTGCAAATCTTGTGCACCCGTTGTATGCACACGTAGAATCTATAACACCCGATCATCACGAGATGCTTCGAAGCGATGAGTCTTAGCAACGGTGCATTCTAAGGACGATCACCTCATGGATATGCGAATATCGTTAGTGCCCAACTAGTTGGAGGATTGGGACGCCTGGCGTCTTCAACCTTCGTACATTCCCATAAAACTTATGAGTTTATGTAGTCTCACTAGATTATATTCTATCATCTTGCAATAAGGTCTTAGATATCATATATATCTCATACCTTGCTTATTTCTGAAAAAATTCCAGCTCCTTACTTTTCAAACAGATTTGAACTTCAAGTTTCACGGAGACAAGATGATTTAAGGTACTAATTGAAACCATTGCTCTTTGAATCATTAATGTGAGGTTTACTAAAAGTTTGCATTAGGACTTAATCATATCTTGATTCTTTAACAATACGGTACCAGTCCGTAAAGTTACTTGTCAGACTTAACAGTATTTCTATCTCAATTACAAGACTAGCGCATGGTAGAAAACGGATGCCAATTCTACAAATTTAATTCAAAATACTATTCAGACTATGTTCATGATAATTTGAGTTCATTTTTAATTCTTCAATTAACTAGGTGAACTCCCACTCAAAACAACATCCCTCGCAATGTCTTAGTGATTACACGAACCAAATCCACTACACCAAGTCCGATCATCACGAGAAAAGATGTAGCTTCAAAGGCGAACACTCAAAGTGTTCATCATATCATTCATATGACTCATGCTCTACCTTTCGGTATCCCGTGTTCCGAGACCATGTCTGTACATGCTAGGCTCGTCAAGGCAACCTTAGTATCCGCGTGTGCAAATCGCTTGCACCCGTTGTATGCACATGTAGAGTCTATCACACCCGATCATCACGAGATGCTTCGAAACGACAAGTCTTAGCAACGGTGCATACTAAGGATGAACACTTTATTATCTTGATATTTAGTGAGAGGGATCATCTTATAATGCTACCGTCGCGATCTAAGCAAGATAAGATGCATAAAGGATTAACATCACATGCAATTCAAAATATGTGATATGATATGGCCTTTCTTCTTGTGCTTTTGATCTCCATCTCCAAGGCACATGATCATGATCTCCATCATCACCAGCATTGCACCAAGGTCCGTGGCCGCTTCATGGTTGTCCATCACTTATAGCTACTATAACAACTACTTGAAATAAAGCTATTACATGATGAATAGACACGCAGGTCTTTAACAAAAATTAAAGACAACCATTAGGCTCCTGCCGGTTGCCATAATACAACAATGAACATCTCATACATCAAATATAATCATCATCACATCATGGCCATATCACATCACCAAACCCTGCAAAAACAAGTTAGACGCCTCTAATTTGGTTTGCATATTTTACGTGGTTTAGGGTTTTCGAGTAAGATCCAATCTACCTACGAACATGAACCACAACGGTGATACTAGTGTTGACAATAGAAAGTGCAAATTGGAATCTTCACTATGGTGGGAGAGACAGACACCCGCAAAGCCACTTATGCAATACAAGTTGCATGTCAAGCGTGGAGCAAGTCTCATGAGACGCGGTCATGTAAAGTTAGCCCGGCCGCTTCATCCCACCATCCCGCAAGATGCAAAGTACACAAACTAAAGCAACAAAGCATCAACGCCCACAAAACCATTGTGTTCTACTCGTGCAACAGATCTATGCATAGACATGGCTCTGATACCACTGATGGGGTTCGTAGCATAGAAAACAAAAAATTTCCTACCGCAAGACGAATAAATCCAAGATCTAATCTATGGAACACCCAAGATCTAATCTACAAGATCGGAGCAACGAGATTGATAAGATACTAACCCTTGAAGATTTCCAAAGCCTACGAGATCAGATCTCGTTGTTGATGTAGACGATCATCCCCAGTGCTGCAATCCGGCAGCACTCGGTCGCGTACGGTGTCGATGAAGCCCTTCCTCTCCCGTTCCAGCGGGCAGCGGAGGTGGTAGATCTCCTCCAAATTCCAGCAGACGGCGTGGTGGTGGTGGTGGAGGAAAAGCTGCAGGGCTTCGCCTAAGCCGGACAGCGTATGGTGGAGAGAGAGGCGGAGAGGAGGGGGCAAATCAAGGGGATGGTGGCCGGCCACCCCCTCCCTCTTTATATAGGGGAGGGTCGGCTGGGGTGGCCCCTTTCCCATCTAGGGTTAGGGGGCGGCCAAGGGGAGAAGAGGATTTCTTCCCCCAAGTTGATCCCCCTAGGGTTTTGGGAAAACCCTAGGGGTTGGCCTGGGCCTTGAGGGGCATGTGCCCCTGGCCCATTAGGCTAGGGAGCACCCCTCGGCCCATGCTAGGCCTCCTAGGGTCGTGGGCCCACTGGTGGGACCCCGGAACCTTCTAGAACCTTCCCGGTCATCACCGGAAAAATCCCGAACTTTTCCGAAACCTAGAAATCAACTTCCCTTATATGAATCTTATTCTCCGGACTATTCTGGACCTCCTCGTGACATCCTGGATCACATCCGAGACTCCGAACAAACTTCGTCTCCATACCATATTCAAATCTACTTATGCGACATCGAACCTTAAGCGCGTCACCCTACGGTTCGCGAACTATGGAACATGGTCGAGACTCCTCTCGAGCAATAACCAATAGCGGGATCTGGAGATCCATAATGGCTCCCACATATTCAACGATGACTTAGTGATCGATTGAACCATTTACATACGATGCCAATTCCCTTTGTCTCGTGATATTTTACTTGTCCGAGGTTTGATCATCGGTATCTCCATACCTTGTTCAACCTCGTTACCGACAAGTACTCTTTACTCGTACCGTGGTATGTGATCTCTTATGAACCATTCATATGCTTGCAAGCTAATCAGATGACATCCCACCGAGAGGGCCCAGAGTATATCTATCCGTCATCCGGATGGACAAATCCCACTATTGATCCATATGCCTCAACTCACACTTTCCAAATACTTAATCCCACCTTTATTGTCACCCATTTACGCAATGACGTTTGATGTAATCAAAGTACCCTTCCGGTGTAAGTGATTTACATGATCTCATGGTCGAAGGACTAAGGCAACTATGTATCGAAAGCTTATAGCAAATTGAACTTAATGACTTGATCTTATGCTACGCTCATTTGGGTGTGTGTCCATTATATCATTCACCTAATGACATAACCTTGTTATTAATAACATCCAATGTTCATGATCACGAAACCATGATCATCCATTAATCAACAAGCTAGTTATACAAGAGGCTTACTAGGGACTCCTTGTTGTTTACATAACACACATGTATCAATGTTTCGGTTAATACAATTATAGCATGGTATGCAAACATTATCATAAACATAAAGATATATTATAATAACCATTTTATTATTGCCTCGTGGGCATATCTCCAACATATTTATCATATCATGTATATGCATTGTTATGCCCTTCTCTATTTGTCAATTGCCCGACTGTAATTTGTTCACCCAACATGCTTTTATCTTATGGGAGAGACACCTCTAGTGAACTGTGGACCCCGGTCCTATTCTTTACATCGCATACAATCTACTAATACTTGTTTTACTGTTTTCTTGCAAACAATCATCTTCCACTCGATACGCTTAATCCTTTGTTACAGCAAGCCGGTGAGATTGACAACCTCACTGTTTCGTTGGGGCAAAGTACTTTGGTTTTGTTGCAGATTCACGTTGGCGCCGGAATCCTGTTGTTGCGCCACATCACATTTCGCCACCATCAACCTTCAACGTGCTTCTTGGCTCCTCCTGGTTCGATTCAACCTTGGTTTCTTTCTGAGGGAAAACTTGCCACTGTGCGCATCATACCTTCCTCTTGGGGTTCCCAACGGACGTGTACATTTACGCGCATCAAGGTGAAGAATATCCAGCCCCACGTCCCAATGACGCTGTAGTTGAAGTCCAGGCCAGTCGTAACGTTGTCTGCCTTCAGGTAGTTGGCTCATCAAAGAGGTTCTCAAGTCGATGTCCAAGCATCGGTTGTGCTTAAATTTTTTGTATTTTCGATTTTTTATTAGCCAATCGATTTCATGAATCGGCTCTTCCTGGGTACATACTTCGTGGCCTTGAACCTTCTCTGTGTCTATGCCCCCCGAGCCGAATCCTTCAAGTGATTGAAGATATCGGCTTTTCAGCCAATTCAAGCTTGTCTCACAACTCACCATGCTAAATAGCATAGCAGTGAACACGTGTGGTGAGAATAATTTTAGCCGATTGCTGGAATCGGCTTCCCTTGCAGTTGTCGATCCGACTATTTGCTGATAAATGTTGGTTGTGGCTTATCCCCAGGACCAATTTCAATCTCTTCTAGTCCATCAGCTGCTGTAAACCCATTCCCTAACTTCCCATCGCCTGTTAAATCAATGCTGAACACAGGCAGAAGGCACGTTGAGGCTAATTTTGGCCGATTGCTAGAATCGGCCTCCTTCTTTATTACAATGTTTAACGCGGGTTTACAACTTCTTGGTTTCTCTATAGCGACGTGGCATGCTTGAGGTGAGATCCTTGCTTCTTATTTTTGGGGCCGATCGTAGGGATCGGCCTTGCCACGTACGTCCATAGACTTGGATCTTGCTAATCTGTCAGGCCGGTGGATAAGACCAGCCTCACCCCATTTTTGAAGCTTCGATGCGCTCACAGCCGTCCAGATTGATTCCAGAGAGCGGCTCTTGGTCGTTTGCTTCCCAGATGTTCATGGCAGCCAAAGAGATGTCGATCGAATCATCTGCATGAACAACCTCCACTTCATCTCCATCCCATTGTATGATGCAATGATGCATTGTGGATGGAATGCAACTTTTTTTGACCCTGGTCACAACATTTTTTCTTTATTTAAAAAGCAAAAAAGTCTGCAATATATACAAAAGAAGAAAGGAAGTTAAAACTACCCAAAAAAGCTAACAAACCATGAACTAGGCCTCTAAGGTAGAGACTTTATCCAAGAAAGAAAACTATATCTATGCTTGACTTTGATCCTATATTGCAGCAAAGTGATTTCATGAATGAACTTGCTTCTCCACTTAGTGAAAGAGCTCCTCTCACTTCTGAAAATTTTCTCATTCCTGATTATCCAAATGTTTCAGCATGCAACCATCATGACTTCCATAAAGAAAGGATGTCCAAAGCTTCTCCTTGCCTGATCTAACACCTCTTGCATCTGATCATGGGGGTGCCATTCTATCTGCAAATAATTCCATATTCTCATACTGAAGTTACACTCAAAAAATAGGTGTATTCTATCCTCGTAAATCCTCCCTGGGCATAATACACAGTGGGTATCATCTGTCACCTTCCAATTCCTTCTTTGCAACAAATCCCTGGTATTCAGTCGGTCCACCAGTAGCAACCATGCAAAAACCTTTGTCTTCATAATACAACCAGACTTCCACAACCACTTATATACCCTGGGCACTTGTATATGTGAATGTATATGCTCATAGAAGCTTCTAGAAGTATATTTCTCACCCCAATAGTACTTCCAAACATCCCTATTCTCATTTAATGGATTATTCTGCATAATGACTTTCAGCTCCAAAAGCTCCTGATAAGCCTGTGTTGAGAGAGGTGTATGAAACAGATTCCCCATGTCTTGGGCCTGATACATATGAGCCACTGAACAATTTCCATTAATCACAAAAGAGTATAATCTTGGAAATCTTCTATACATTGGCCTAGAGGAATTCTGTAACACCCAATTATCAGACCAGAAAAGCAATGTATCTCCTTTGCCATGGTGCACCCTAGCCACCCCTCTGAAATTATCCACTTGCTTAATCACATCCTTCCACCAAAATGAGCCACAAATATTCTCAGCATGTGGAATTTCGTCCTGATAATAAGCATCCCACACCAGGTTCACCCATGGTAAATCTTGCTTATTGTAAAATTTATCAAGAAATTTAATCAGCAGTGCAGCATTTTGCTTCTGGAAGTCCACAATCCCCAGGCCACCTTTAAGTTTAGGTTTACACACCATTTCCCAGGCTGCCAGTGACTGTTTTGGTTCCCCATCCTTATCTCTCCATAGACATTGTCTAAGAATTCTATCCAACTGCTTAGTTAGACCAACTGGCAGTTGTAAGGTGCATAAGAAATGCAATGGCATGGATGCCAGAGCAGAGTTTATCAGCTGTAAACGAGCTCCTTGAGATAAAAAGCAAGAGCTTGCTGTCAATTTCCTTTCCAGCCTACAGACTAGGGGTGACAATTCTGTGATCGTCGGCTTCGTTGTACCCAGGGGTAAACCTAGATATGTGAAAGGCATCTTACCCACTTGACATCCAAATGCCTGAGACAAATGTTGAATTCTGTCTTCAGACACATTGATGGGCAGCATATAAGACTTTTCATAATTTATCTTTAAACCTGTAGAAAGTGAAAACTTCTGCAGTGTTTCCTTAAGAGCTAACAACTGTTTCTCATCAGCAGGCAAGATCAACAAAGTGTCATCAGCATACTGTACTATGGGAAAATCATCATCATTAGTTTCAATGGGTCTACACAAAGTGCCAAGCTGCACCATATCATTTACTGCAGACTGAAGCAGATCAGAGCCAAAAATGTAGAACAAAGGCGAAATTGGGTCACCTTGACGAACACCACGCTTACAGTGAAACTGTTTTCCTGGTATTCCATTTAACAAAATTGCAGATGTCCCAGAGGACGTTATAGCCTTAGCCCAATTAATCCATTTTTATTAAACCCTTTAAACTCCATCACTTTAAGAATGGCTTCATGCTCAATTGTATCAAAGGCCTTAGCAAAGTCCAATTTCAATATGACAATTGGTCTTTTGGAGAGCTGACAAAGATAGATCCACTACTGCAGAAAGGCTTATAGCTGCCAGGTAATTAGTGACGGGCAAAATTATGCCTGTCACTAGTAAACGTAACCAGTGACAGGCACGTATAAGCCTGTCACTAGTACCAAACACTAGTGACAGGCACATAAAAAGGTCTGTCACTAGATTTTCTTTTAGAGGCTGGCTTGGAGGGAAAATATGCTACTGACAGGCTTAAAAAAAGCTTGTCACTAGTCATTTTGTAGAAAGCCCTAGCCTGGTACCCGTTTCTCCTCGTTTTGTGGAGAATCGTACATGATAGTAATAACTAGTGAAATCCATGCAGAAATAAACCCATATTTTTTAGTCCTGGTCGAGTCCCGTTCTTGAGCCGCGTGACGCCACGCCAAGAAAGAAAAAAAGCATTGTATGGCTCTCCCTAGCTAATCCTCGTGACTAAGCCACGCTCCGTCCTTCCTAGCGCCAGAAATAATTAGCAGAGAACTTAGCCAAAAATTTCAGGGTCAGTTGAAACCAAAAACCATGTTAGTTTCAAATACCCAGCCGTTTCCGCGCTGCTCCCGGTCCCAAACACCGCGCGCCAGCCGCTCCAACGCCGCCGCCTGATGCGAGGATGCCTCCTCCGACTGGAGCGCCGCCCTAAACAAAGATAGCCCGCGTGTTCGCGACGTGGATGTCCAACTGACGCGAAAGGTAGAAACGCTGAGACGTCGCGATTGTTTTTTTTACGTGACTGATTAATCAATCCCTAGTCCCTCAAACCGTCCACTCCCATCACGATCTAGCTCCGCCGCCGCCCCATCTACGGAGAACTGCGCCGACGCCGCACCATCGTCTGCCTAGCCGATCGCCATCAGCCCTCGTCGCCTAGCGGCACAACCCCGCGCGAACTCCTGCCGTCCACCGACCCGGCCGAATTCCCAGCGAAGCACCTGCTCCCGCATCCTCTCTAGCTCCCCTCCATCTGCTCTACATCGCCCCTTCAGGTAACTATCTGATCTTATCTGCTGTCAATCTCTCCTCTGTTTCTGATTTTTTTTTTTCTGATTTCAGTTCACCCACCGACTGATCGATCTACTGCAAACTACACGGCCCCTTCCCTCATTTCGCCGTGCACTATCATCCTCTTTCCTATACAGATGCTAACAAACGAACGCAGCATCAAATAAATTCAGTGAATGATTTAGCCAACTTCCCAAGTGTACGAAGTGAATTCTCAATTTGTCAATAGAAAGCTATGATGATATATTTAATAGGGCAGTTGAGCATGCATGTACGCTAGAATATGTATGAAAGCTAAGCTCCTCTCGTTGCCCTGTCCGTGTGATAGTTTTTTTTTCAGTTGTGTAAATAGCTGTGTTCCACTTGTCGCCAGTATTAGTTGAAGTTCTGCAAATCTTCTTATGCTATGAGTTTGCAATAAAGTGCCATGCATTTTAAACTTGCTGAAGAGGCCACTAAGTGGTACCCAAATTCGTTCCAAACATTTTGGGGCTGCATTTGTTTATGATCTGAACCATTTTTTTGTACTGTTTGGTATCTACCGGTCTGTAGGATAGGAATAGTTGCCCTTTTTTAATGTGTTCGTAGGATGGAGAATTTCATTTCTTGAGGAAGCTACATAGCAAGAATGGAACTAAACTTTACTCAAAATTCATTGTTTAGTACAACAATGTCATTTTTAGTACATCACAGTGATTATTTAGTACATCAAGGTCATAGCAAACTCATTTTTTAGTACAGCACATTGATTATTTAGTACATCAAGGTCAACATTGAAGAACCTCAGAGTTCAATCTTGCTGCATTTAGTTGGATACGAAACTGCACTGTGATTGGTGGCCATGCAAAAGCAGGAAAGTAGGAGAGCTAGAGGATTATTTAGTACATCTTGGTGCATTTAGTTGGAGTATTTTGTTAATGCGAACGCTGCATACAGATAGGACTGGATACAAATGGTAGGCTCATTTTCCTACACTTTTGGGCAAAGATCATGTTATATGATGCTAAAGTTAGTTCCCTACACACCAATACTGCAACGAGTTTTACTCTTTTTTTTGGTATGTTGCTCACATTCTCTTTCACATGTAGTTCTTTTTCCAATTTTAATTGTTTCTCAGTCTAGACCATTTTCTGTGTCCTCTTTTTTTTCAGGTGAGTTTGAAACTATATTGGAGTCCCTGATATTTCACTAATACACTTTCAAATTATTTATTCCTAAGGGTATTTTTCTAGAGTCATACAAATCATGGAAGTTCATACGCTTGCGCTGAAATAATACAATGAGCTCTTACACGCAGACAAATCATGGTTCTGTCTTGATCTGATTATATCAAAGGTGAACCTGCCAGACACTCTGCTGCTATGTTTCAGAAAAGTTGCGTATGCATCATATGATTGGTATGTTCCCAGTTATTTCCTTAACCTTGACATGCTGCTCAAATATGCAAATACATTTCTTTTTGGAATGCTCAAACACAATGGAAGTATTTGTGATTTTTTATGGAAAGGTATGGATGAAAAATTCTAGCTGTTACTTCAACTACCAAAATGTTCGATGTCATAGGTCTATGTTTATGATGACAACGAACTTGCTTCTACTTCCGTAGCTGATGCATAGTTTTTTTCTATTGGTGTTATCAGGACGGAGGTCTATATCCACATATACTTCATATTTCAGTTTTTTCTTCTTTAATTCAGTGAAAATCAGTTGGGTTAGTCTGCAACTGTATATTGTTGGTTTCAGGGTTAGTCGGACGAATAAGCAATCAGTTAGAAATATATCATGTAAGCTAAGGGTGAGTTACTGCAACATTTTTACTGCAGGTATTTGGTCAAATCTAGAAACTTAGTACTGGTCTAAAAAAATCAATTTGAACAAAAAAGATAGTTGTGTAAAGCGTTTCAGATATTCCAGTGGAGTATACTGTTTCGTAAATATAATTACTTGAATATTTTTTTAATAAGAAATTAATCGAGTATGCATAATAATTTTCTGAGTACAATAAGATTTCCTTGAGGAGTTTTGAGTCTTTGGCTAAATTTTCCACCGCAATCTGGCGGGGCATCATCTAGTTGGTGTTGCTTATTTGCACTTGACTAACCTGTGATGTTCTTCTCCAATGTTTTTAGGCGTACAATCATGCGAGCATTGTTATTCAGTCTCTGCAAAATGAAGACATAAATGTGAGGTTTTTGGTGCAGTTAGATAAATTGATCAATTTGTTAAAGACTCCAGTATTTGCTTACATTCCTTTACAGGTAAAGCCTCCTTTTCTGTCTAATCTGTTCTAGCAATTGAATGTGTACTGTGCTCCCACCTGGCCGTGTCCTCTTTTTGGTCATAATGTTTCCCCAAAACCTTTTGCTCTTTCCTATGGCCTTTACTGTTTTGCATATTGACGTGAACATGTCAGAGCTATCTTTCCTTGCCACCTTAGCAATATCTGGAACAAATTAGGAATTATATAAATGGCTGCAAATTTTGGTACTTGACATCTGGTATAATCTTTCAGGTGGATGGTACTAACATGATCTATCTCTCACCAACAAATTCCAATGATAAAGACATGGCAGACCAAAGCATTTGACGACACCTCCAGATATACATGCACGCATTTGCCTCTTCGGTCGATAGTGTTAACTCGTGGTGTACCAATAGCTGGAGCAGGTGTTTTTCAAGATCTGCATGGATCCTTAGAGTTTGTCAATGTTGCAATGCAAGTTAAATATCCTAGAAGTATTCAAATTTTATGTAATAGATCTGTAACTTTGGCATTGGAGCGACATGTCCCCTATAATAAAGATGCTTTGTATTGTACTTTTGTAAATTTAATAAGAGATTCTACTTTTAATGCACATTCATCGAAAACACAATTATTTTTTTTAATACGGAAATTCATACCAGCGACGGGCACGATAACAAGCCAGTCACTAAAGAACCCAACACGGCTGCAGCCTTTGATCATGCTAGTGACATGCATCTTATTCTGCCTGTCACTAGTATCACCTACCAGTGACAGGCAACTTCACCTCACTAGTGACGGGCACTACCAGTGACAGCATACTAGTGACAGGCAGCTTGCCTGTCACTGATGGGCAAAAAGTGCTTGTCGCTAGTAAGGGTTTCTGCAGTAGTGAGAGATATTCAAAGGACCAAGCTAAGCAATCCTGTATAGATCTGGACCTGAGAAAGCCATACTGATTTTTATGAATGCAGCTCAGAATTTTCCCTTGCAAACGGTTAGCTGCCAACTTTGTCAAGAATTTTACACATACATTAGTCAATGAAATGGGACGAAAATCATTCACCCTGGCAGGCACTTGCTTCTTGGGCACTAATGTAATGTATGACCCATTGATATTTTCTAATTGTATGCTTTCATCATGAAAATCTGCAGCCAACTTATAAAAGTCATGCTTCACTATGTGCCAACATTTCTTAAGAAATAAGCCATTAAAACCATCAGGACCAGGTGCCCTATCAATTGGCATTTCTTTAATTACTTCATCCATTTCTTTTTGATCAAAAGGTTTGTAAGATCATCCAGATCATCCACCCTCTGAAGAATTCTGCCTAGGTCAAATTGCATGGAAATACCCTCCGAACATCCCATTCTTCCTTTATATTCTGCCCATAACATCCCTGCCATGGTTTCATGATCATTTACTTCATTGCCCTCCTCATCTATCAACATAGCAATTGTATTCCTCCTATATCTTTCAGTTGCCATTGCATGGAAAAACTTAGTATTATCCTCTCCTTGCTTGATCCATCTGATGGTGCATCTTTTTCTCCAGTAGTTACATTCTGCCAACAATAACTCATCCAAATGCATTTTGACAATATTTCTGAAGTTAAATTCAACTCTGAAAAGAGGCCTCTTTTCCTCCAATGTATCCAAGGCCAAGATCACTTCATTGCATTTTTGTATCAGAGCTTTTAACTTTGCCAAGCTAACATGCCATTTTTTCAGCTCATATCTTAGCCTTTTCATCTTATCTGCCACTATAGCTGAACTATAGGATTTATGTGAACCTTTGTCCCATGAATTAGAAACACACTCCAAGAACCCAGGCATACTGACCCAATAGTTATCAAACCTGAAAATCTTAGCCTTGGGTATATCTGTGTCAATGTTAACAATGCATGGCACATGATCAGAACCATTTTTGGCCAATGGAAGCACCATAGTATTAGGAAAAGAAGTGATCCAATTTGCACTAGTGAGAAACCAATCCAATTGTTCTAGTAATGGATCTTTCTGCATGTTTGACCAAGTATATGCTCTCCCTTTAATAGGAAGTTCCAGAAGACCCAACTATCCAATGATTTCATTAAATAAAAACATATCATTGATGTCCCCACCAGGTTTATTTCTATTCTCTTGAGAGCGCATGAAATTGAAATCACCAAGAAATAACCAGTTTTGATCAGAAGGGACATGCAGATTATATAACCAAGTGACAAAATTATCTCGTTCCACACCCTGACAAGGCCCATAAACACACACCAGCGTCCAAGTTTCATTATTATGCAAGGAAGTGAATTTAATGATTATGCCAAAATTTTCAGTTTGCACCAAGACACCTGAGAAAATAGCTGAATTCCAGAGCACCAGAATACCCCCCGAAGCACCTACTGAGGGAGCACAGGCAAAGCAATCAAATCTTTTAGGACAAAATTTTCGAATAGCACGCCAGTCAAAACTCTCACACTTTGTTTCTTGTAAGCAGATGATATCACATTCACCTTCCTCAATTTTTGATCTTACTTGCCTTTGTCTATTATCGGCATTAATTCCTCTAACATTCCAACAAAGTATGCGCCACTTTCTTTTATGGAATGTACTCATAACTAACCAGTATAGCAAAAACAAAAGACAATGACTGACAAATAATATCAGCCAAAAACTGTAACCCACACATGGAACAAATTACTTCATCAGTACTGACCACACCCTCCATAACTGACATAGAAGTACAGACATCACTGTCAGCATCCACATCCAAAAGAACACAAAAATCAAGGCAAAAGCATTCCAGTTCCAGTTTGATATGGCCATACACAACCCAGGACACTAACTCACACAAATACTGAAACTGATGCACCCCACTAATCACACCATAATCCCTGCTTCTTGTATTAATCATGCTTCACATCAGAGTTGGTTTTCTTCTTGGCCACAGCCTCAAGCTGGTCCTGAGTCAGTTTACTTGGATCAATCCCTAGAGATAACCCAACCCTCTGCAACACATGCACTGGAGTGACAGGAAAATCCTCCTCTGACTCCACCTTCTCCTCAGTAGTAGTCTCTTTCTTCTCCTCCTCCTCTTCTGCCTGTTGAATCAGCAGTTTGGCTCTGGGTCTCTTCCTGATCTTTGGCTGAACTGAGAGCACTGGCTTAGGTTTATAACCCTCTTCCAAGCAGCTTCTTGTGAACCTTCTCTCTGCAGGTTGCACCAACTGTGTTTTTGCCCTTCTAGGAGCCCTTTTGTTTAACACTAAGGGAGTAACAGTGACCTCCATTCTCTCTTCTGGACCTTGCAGAGACTCACATTTCTTCATCTTCATTATAGGAGTAGCTGTTGTATCTTTCTTCAACAGAGTCACCCTCAGTCCTCCCTGCCACTTTTCAACATGCTTGCCCTGCATCCCAGTAACAACCCCAGAAGAAGGCAACTTGTTCAAATCAAGCAAAGTAAATGCTGACACCTTCATAGCTTCTGGAATTGTTTTGAAGCATAAAGCTGGAAGTACCCAATTAGCCACCTTTCTCCACTGCATATCAGGAGGGATAATTGGTCCAACCCTTGTGACCACCATGCCAAGATTGGTAACATTGAAAGGAGGATGAGCCACATGATGCAGTGGCAAAGGTACTCCCTCATGCATGTTAACTGAAGAGCTAGAGGTATTAGACATACTCAGAACCATGGATTCAGGCAACTCATCTACTTCTTCATCAACATTCCCTTGCTGTGGGTCAGCATTATCATCCTGCCCAGCCTGATCATCCTGCCCTCCTTCTACTGCATCCCACCCAATCTCTGGAAATTGGGGATTAACAAAAAGATTGTTATTAGGAAGTAGTGCACCAGGTAACGGATGTGGATTGCCATCCAACGACATCTGATCCTCGTCAGCAGGCAATACATCAGCAAAGTCAGCTGTCAAAATAAACATAGGCGCCGTCCAGGACTCTCTGACTCCTCCCACTGTGCCAAACTTCCCAAATACGACATCACGCGGCACCAATTGCGGCGAGGGGAAAGAAGCATACACCAACGCTCTCTCCTTGATAGGATCATTGTGATTCCAAGTATGAAACTGTCCGAATGTCGAGACTGCATTGGCTATGTCCAGATTGTTGCGATAATCAGGGTGCATCCCAAGGAACATGAGCCAACCCCTACGGAAACCCATAGCAGCTCGGTGATTCTGCGGAGCTTCACCAACATGCAAAAAACGGAGGCCTCTATTCTGCAGCTGATAGTGGCCATGCTGAACCAGAGCATTAACCGAGTTTGGTCCGTTCAACTGAAAAATCCCTATCCCAAATAGACTAGCTTGAATCGAGACAACATTGCGCTGAAGAGGTCCAACAAGGAAATCATGCACATGTTCTCTCCATAGCGCCGCCGCCTGAGGGGGTGGGGGCGGGTCAAGCACCGCAATGCAGTAGTCCTGGTGCTCAGAAGGAGGGTCTTGCGCCGGGAAGTAGTAGGACCGTGGCAACCTCGTCGGACCGCCGTCGATCACTTGGTGGCCCCATGGCAGCCACGGCAACGGATCAACTTCAAACACGGCCATCGGAGCAGTTGATGACGATGATGGCGGCGGAGTAGGGTTGTTCTGCAGAGGAGCTTCAGGATTTGTTTGCTTGTGCGGAGAAGGCGAGTCGACCGGTGGAGACAAGGACTCTGTTTCTTTATTGGAAGATGGAACGGCCAATTTAGGGATCCATCGTTTTTTCTGTTTCTTTTGTCCAAAACAGTTACGTTTAATATGTCCATACGAAAAACAAGCCCTGCATCTCACATCATTTACACAATCCTCAGTGAGATGGCCCATATGTAAGCAACGTCCACAGGCCCAAACCTTATAAACCATATCATCAATCATATTATTAAAATCGTCCTGGGCCTCTTCTTCCGAGATTCGCTGCGAGACAGCCTCATCAGCCCAACTGGTATCAGGCCCATTTTTGTCTTTGTTTGAAAGCAAGTGTTCATCCCGCCCAGTTTGTACAGCGCTAGAGTCAGATACTTGTTTCTGCGCAAAAGGAAAACCCTTAGCTGAGCCAAAGGTAATTTGAGGTGAGGCCTCTGTAATAAACATATCCCTGGGCGGTTGAACTGGATCAGTAGGATGTGAATATCCCGAGCATGCTGAATAATTTATGTGTTCTGCAAACACCAACTTTCTTTTCTCAAACTGATTCTTGGCAATTGCAGACTTCTTCGGGTGCAACTTAAGCGCAGCTATCCCTTTTTTTGCCACCGTTCGAGATGGACTGACCACTGTCCACTCTTCATCACTTTCTTTTTCCCATTGTGTGAATTCCCACTTCCAATTAGGACCTCCACGTCCCCAAAGATGAAAGAAACATTTAAATTGTGCACAAGCAAACTTCCTAAGCTTGAGGATATGAAAACCCACTTCTTTACTTGCCACACAAAAAGAAAAAACTCTTTCACTCAATCCAGATACTTTAAGATGATCACACTGCCCTCCAATAGAAGCTTCCAGAGCCACACTCGCAGACCATTCCTCAACTTTGAATGCAGATCTTCCAAAGGAAACCACCATCATGAAATGACCCGAATCATCCGAAGGAGCTACAGTAGATTGAAATTTAGCAAGCACATCTTTTGCAAAGTTCCTTCCATGAGAAAAACTGAAACCAGGACTCAAAGATCCATGATCATCAGAGAAGTGGGAATGGTGTCGACCACCATCCTTAGATGCAGTCTCACCCAAGATCTCCTCCTGTTGCCGCAAAAGATCCACCTTCAAATTCGCCCCTGTGTGGGAAGAGCCCTCACTTCGTGCATCAAGAGAGTTCGTTGCAAGTCCTTTGGCTTCAGCATTCGATGGGGTGGATGTAGGCAATCCCATCCGGACCACATGTTTGGGAAAAAAGAGTTTAGCACCCACACTGAAAAGATCTTTCCTCTCCTTGGGTCGGAAACCCACGCGATCACCCTTTGCATTTTTTAGCATTAGCAAATCCTCATACAGACATAGGGAGCCATCATATGATTTCATTCTACCCCGATCAAGATCACGGATCGTTGAGTAAGAGATCTTCCACGTCTTAACAAGATGTGGCACTTCAGTGGAATCATATACCGCAGATGCATCATTGTTTTCATCCATGCACGGTGAGAGGGTACATCTAACCACTTTGGCCTGATAGGAGGAGAATTCCACGACAGATCCAATCTTCAAGATTTCATTGTCAGTCAAGAATTTGCCAATGATTGGAACCCCTTCTGCCGACGTGAGAGTGATCCACTCCTTCAAGATCCAAAGATGCAATTCTCCCTCTAACACTTCTGGATCCGAGGAACCCGGATCAGACGTCCTCGAGTATTTCACCATCCACTTCCATGAGGGGGGCGACATTGATGAGAGGGGAGAGAAGGGAGCCAAGGTTACCTGAGAGGGAGAGAGGGGAGATCCACCGATCACCTCTCGCCGGGGAGATCACCGGAGTTAGGGTTTACCATCCAAGCCGATCGCCATCCTTCGAGAGGGTGTCCTTCTTGTACATCTGTTTAATTACTGAATGCAACAGGTTAGCGTGGATCCAATCCTTCCTAGCAGGACAGCGTAAGTGCTCTTGCTGTCGACGATGAAGAAGGACGTAGGGATGGTCTTTCGGCGCAGTTAAGTTCACGTCGAACACCCTTGGCCACGGCGTGGTCTGAAATCCTTAGCGTGACGTTGGTCTTGATCAGATCTTCGTTGGAACGTCCCAAACGTCGTAACATGGAGTACGACATTATGTTGACTGCTGCTCCCGTGTCAACCAGCATCTTGCCGATAGGCTGCCCATTGATATAACCCTTCAGGTATAGGGCTTTCAGATGCACGTAGCTCCTCTCTCGTGGCTTCTCGAAGATAGCCGTGGCCCGCAATCAAACGTGCCACCGATACTTCCTCATCTCTTGGAGCACAAAACTCTGATGGGGCGAACACCATGTTTGTATCAGCCGATGTCGCATCGGCTTTTGTCTGCTTGGGTCGCCACAATTTATTTGGTGGGCGAGCCTCTGTCTCCTGTTTGCTGAATTTTCACGACCAGATCGGGCCGTGCTTCCCTCAACGTATCAGGTATTGCGCCTCGGCCTCCTCCAAGTTTCGTAGCCGTTGCACTCTCGCTTTTGGAGTGGCTGAGTCCATCAGGACACCACCTTGGTCGGTGATATCTATCTTCTTCCTCCTCCTCGAAGTCTTCATCTTGAGATGACTCAGCTCGTTTGTTGAGGTGGGAGAGGTCCTAGACGCTTGAACACTGAAACTTCATTTGTTCCCTTCCTCTTCTGTCTACTGGGCAGTTCTCGATTGTAGGCAATCGGCTCATTCCTGAGTCCCAAAGTGTTTGAAGAAAGGACAGGTTCAATGCCTATCCATGTCCTCTTGCTCTCTTGACCTCCCTCTGGCGTGACGCTCATACCCTTCGTATCGACGGTATTTCCTATCAACTGCATTAGACCGACGATCTCTCTCATTATCTACATTGTAGCGCCGACGTCGGTCGTATTGCTGCTCATACTTGTTAAGGAGGTGTGCGAGAGTGGTCGTGATACCGTACGCTTATCACCTCTTCCTCGGTCAAATACCGTCTGTCGTCATCTGGGGCCGGTCGCGTGGATCGGCCTCCTCTTTATCTTTGCCACGGGAGCGACTGCTCTGGCTTATCCTTGCTATGGCGATCTGCAAGCCCTGCCATGTTGATCCCAAAGAGAAACCTGGCTCGCGTCTTATGCAGTGGCTGAGATCCACCATGTTGACGTCCGGAAACGTGTGTGTCAACTCTCATGGCAAACTGACCGAAGAGTAATCGGCCTTGTTCTATCGCCATTTGAATCTGTCCGCGCAAGACTTTGCGGTCGTTGGTGGCATGGGTGAACGTGTGATGCCATTTGCGGTATGGCCTGCCGTTCATCTCTTGTAACGTGGGGATTTTGTGGCCTTCGGATAACTTCAGCTTTTTTCCTTCAGCGCAAATCAAAAATTTGCTCCGTTTTGCTTAAATCAAAGTTAAACCCTTTTGCAGGCCCTGGTTGTTTCACCCACTTGCAGGACACGGGCTTTGCCCCGAGTCCATTCAGCTACAGCGACTCGATCTCCTACAGAATCTTCATCTTCTTCCATCTCGATCAGGGCGCGCTTGAACTTGTCCTGGTACAATTCCGGGTGGCGCTGCTCATACGATGTCAATTTCTGAACCATATGCCATTGTAGTCCGCTTGGAAGGTCATGTCTTTGAGCGGCGCTGACAGGCCTGCTATCGCCAGCTCGACTGCTTCCTTCTCAGATAAACGAACCGAATAACATCGGTTCCTGACGGTCTGGCGGCTGGATGTATTCAGACTGCCGTCTCTCCTCCCTGCCAGACCTGTGTCGAGATCGGCAATGCCGGCTGTTAGCTTCTGAATGGTATTGTACGTGGAATTGTTCCTCCAGTGCTTCACGTCGGCAGAATCTGGTGGCAGCGAGGTGTACCATCCAAAGGCGGACCCGTGAGAGATTGTGAGAAGAACCTCACGCGCGCTGAAGGCGAGACCATGCCCAACTGTGCCAAATATCGGCTCACGTGCTCAATTGAGCTGGTTCCCTCTGATCCACTGAATTTTGTGAAGTGGGAGCCGATACTTAGGCGGTAGTGGGATTAGTTCATAATCGTTGGGATACGGCTTGGAATAGCCGATCATTCTCTTCTTGGCGGGATGCCGAACTGATCTCATCATGGTGCGGTGATCTCATCCACCGTAGGAGCTGCAGAAGTTGAGCGTTCATGACTTGTTCGGTGGCATATTTAGTTAGCCACGTTTCTCCGCATGTGCTCCAGAATTCCCTCTGCTCAGCAACTACTCACTTCGCGACCCCTCTGCCGTGGCGATCCTTCTATTTGTAACTGGGTCATCCGTTGTTGCGATCCGGCACATGTATTGCACACGTATCCATGTGGAATCTCCTTAGGCGGCTCATAGGAATTGGTAATCGCGGGATCACCTCCAACCTTGTAGACGACGTACGCCGGTGAACCTTGTTGCTGTGGAGCTGCCATCGTGTATTGCAGTGGTGGCCTAGTATAGAGCGGTATCTCCCTGGTGAGTTCTAGGGCAGGACCTGACGGAGAATACTTATGCTTCATGATTTCTTGCACCACATTGAGCGCGACACGCTCCAGAGTGTTCACCAGGCTCTCGAATGCCGATGTAGAGAATGAGCAACGGCATAGTTAATTTCATGTCGCAGGGGTACGTTCCTCCGAAGGGAGAGATAGATCTAGTCCCTCTAACGCACCTTCGGGTTGGAACCCTTTGAACTTGATCCCGTGCGAACGGGTCTTCTCGAAAGAGCCGATGAGATCGACTTCGAAGGTAGCCTTGAGATCATCATATTTCTTCTTATGCTCAGCAGGCAGATCTTCGTACTTGATGGGTTCTTCCGCCATCTCGGATGTTGATGTGACGTGGTTGTTGCGGAAGATTGTCCCGGTGTCCCACCGGGCGCGTGCGAATGTGTTGCCTACCAAAACCCACCGGCGAGCAGTGGTTAAGCACACGAAGAGCCGGGAGGCTTCCAAGGCTGCAGGGGGCCTTGGTCCCTCGACATCGTCCCGCAAATGTTCCGGTACACGTCCTAGCGGTTGCAAGGGCGTGCCACCTGACTATCCTGGGAAGGTGTTGGATTGCTTCGATTAGTTTCCTACATGGCAGACACGTAAACATTAAATACGAGCCCGATCGGCTCTCAGGTTGCCCTGTGGATCGGCTCAAAGAGCCGATCGCCCCATGATTTGCGTCGGGTTAACGATGACATGGGGCTTCTGCCTGATCAATGTAAAGTTAAACCAATCTACGACAGTTTAGGGTTTTCACCGTATGATCGAAACATCCTACGCGTAGTTGAGCCTAATAGACACGAAAGATAATGGAAAACTAACCCTAAAAGAGGCCTAAAAACCAACATTAAGTTAATTCCCGGAACATCCCTCTTAGGACTAACAAACCATACCTAACGCACTACCGGATCGTTCAACCCGTTTGCAAGGCCTAACCATACGGATATTAAACCAATCCTTGAGGAATCAAGGAGCAACTATAACGAATCGGATCTACTAAACAACGAACAAGCAAGACGCTGCCCTTACACCTGGATGGTGTAAGGGCAGCTAGATATCGAGGGACGGCATAGCTAAGCAGATATGCATAAGAAAAGCATCCATGCAAGCCCCAAAACATCTATGATAAGTAGTGCTACTCGCCATCAACAAAGCTTCAGCACGAGCAGCACAAGGTAAACGAATAAACGTGTGCTGCCTAGATCGCAAGATGCGATCTAGGCAGCATGATGCTTACCCAGGAGAAACCCTCGAAAGAAAGGGGTGGCGATGCGCTGATTTGTGTTTGTTGTGAACGTGATTGTCCTCCTTTTCGATAACCCTAGATACATATTTATAGTCAAGGGACTTTCTAATTCGGGCGTGCACCTAACCGTGCACGAGTTAAACTCTATCTTTTAATTCTAAACTAAGATGCGATCTACTATATTACGAGATACATGGGCAATTAAGCCCAAACTCTTCGTGCAAGGCCGCTTCAAAGACGCTCCACGCGTGTATCCTTCAAGCCCATCTTCACTTACGGCTGATACGTCCCCGACGTATCCATAATTTCTGTCGTTCCATGCTTGTTTTATGACAATACTTACATGTTTTGCTTACACTTTATGATGTTTTTATGCGTTTTCCGGAACTAACCTATTAACGAGATGCCACAGTGCCAGTTTTTTCTGCTGTTTTTGGTTCCAGAAAGGCTGTTCGGGCAATATTCTCGGGTGGACGAAATCAACGCCAAACCTCCTATTTTCCCGGAAGGCTCAGAACAGAGTCGGAGAGGGGCCAAGGGGCCACCACACCACATGGCGGCGCGGCCTGGCCGCGCCGGCCTAGGGTGTGGCGCCCCCAGGTGCCCCGCTGCGCCTCTTCGCCTATAAAACCCCTTTCGACCTAAAAACACCGTACCACTTGACGAAACTCCAGAAAGACTCCAGGGGCGCCGCCACCATCGCGAAACTCCAATTCGGGGACAGAAGTCTCTGTCCAGGACGGGGAAGTGCCCCGGAAGCCATCTCCATCAACGCCACCGCCTCCATCATGCTCCGTGAGTAGTTCCCCCATGGACTACGGGTTCTAGCTGTAGCTAGTTGGTATTCTCTCCCCATGTACTTCAATACAATGATCTCATGAGCTGCCTTACATGATTGAGATCCATCCGATGTAATCGGTGTTGTGTTTGTTGGGATCCGATGGATGATACATTATGATTAGTCTATCTATAAAGTTTGTGAAGTTATTGTTGCTGCAATCTTGTTATGCTTAATGCTTGTCACTAGGGCCCGAGTGGCATGATCTTAGATTTGAGCTCTATAATTATTGCTTAGATTGTATCTACAAGTTGTATGCACATGTCAGCATCCGGAACCAAAGGCCCGAAGTGACGAAATCGGGACAACCGGAGGGATGGCGGTGATGTGAGGGACACATGTTTTCACGGAGTGTTAATGCTTTGCTCCGGTGCTCTATTAAAAGGAGTACCTTAATATCCAGTAGATTCCCTTGAGGCCCGGCTGCCTTATTGGCAGGACAAAAGATGTTGTGCAAGTTTCTCATTGCGAGCACGTACGACTATTATTGGAAAACATGCCTACATGATTAATGAATTGATGTTCTTTCTTAATGCCTTATCAATCCTATCAATTGCCCAAGCTGTAATTTGTTCACCCAACACTTGTTATTGGAGAGTTACCACTAGTGTAGATAGCTGGGAACCCTGGTCCATCTTTCATCATCATATACTCGTTCTACATGTCAACTATTTTCGGTGCCATTGCTCTCATATTGCTAATTTGCTACTGTGTCTGTGTTACTCTTTGCTCTCATATTACTGCTACTTTCACATCACCCATGTTACTAGTGCTTTTCCAGTGCAGCTGAATTGACAACTCAGTTGTTAAGGCTTATAAGTATTCTTTACCTCCCTTGTGTCGAATCAATAAATTTGGGTTTTACTTCCCTCGAAGACTGTTGCGATCCCCTATACTTGTGGGTCATCAACGGCCCATCTCCTGATTTGGCCAAAATCTGGTGATAACACATGCCCCCTGGTTTTGGTAATGATAATTTCAAAACCACTCTGTTTTTCCTTCGAGGGGTCATGTCGTGGCAGAGCAGAACCGTCGCAATATTCTTCATCATGATGCCTTGCCTTCTCAACTTCTCTCTGACGATTTGACAGTTTTGGCACCACATCCTCGAAACTGCTTAAGCATTAAATCTCCGTTATATCCCGTTTTATTTAGCCACTTCTTGCAGTTCCCTTCTTCATCCCCTTCGTCTTAGCACTCCAAAAGCCCTCCTCTGCCACCATGTCTTCCTCTTCTTCCTCCTCTTCTTCGTCGGGTCTTTCCGTCCAATCCTCCCCCCTCCGGGAGCCGACACCAGAGTGGGACCCGACGGAAGCCCACGAGGCCTACATTCGCCGCGCCATCGAAGACGGGGACGAGTCCAGCCACGACTTCTCCGTCTGGTCTGAGGACGACAAGTCCTCGACTGACGGGGAGAGCGACCTCCGTTTCCTCGCCGACGGGGAATCGGAGGAGGAAGCGATGACGATCGCTTCTCCTAGGGCGACTTCACCTCCTCAAGGAGGCGAAGGAGGAAGAGGAGGAGGAGACGACACCTCCTCCGACGAGCCGCCGGCCAAACGATTCCCCCTGGCCGGGCAACCTCGCGACTTCGACGGTGGCAGCGACTGACCGAGGAAAGACGAGGACAACGAGGGTCTGCCAGGCGCGCGGTATGGTGACGACGAGCCGCGAAGATGCGCCGACGGCGGCGGCAATGACGAGCGGCAGACGTGACGGCCGTAGATAGGATCTTTAGCATAGGATCCGTAGTAGTAGATGGGACAATGTGTCCCCTAGTTCTTCCTTTTGAGAGCAATCAGCTCTTTTATGTAAGAAATCTTATTATCAATGAAGAATTTCCTTTGCCATGAAGAACTTCCTTTGATTTTGCCGATTTCCTTTATGCTAATTTAGCCGATTTCCCCTCAACTGATTTTGCCGATTGTCAACTTGGTCGATGCTCAATGAGCGATGGCAACGCATCAGCCCTTCACAATAAATTGCAAGACAGGTCAATTCAGTTATCTCCTCAAACGGTAACCTGCAACCCTTTCTTCAATTCAGACCTCAAATTTCCAATCGAACAGGCCCGCAGCCGCGCGAATTCCAGATTTTGGACTCCAAAACACCTGAGCGTGATGTTCGATTTAACGGCAAAACTCCTGAATTAATGCTTTCAGGAGAACTCTAGGACCGTGGCTGAGACAGCTTGATGCTGAAGCTGATACTTCTGCAGAACAGGCACCACGTGCTCACAAATTCCCTTGTGATAGTTCAAAGTCACCCTGCTCTGTTTCTTTGTAGCAACAAGATGGCCCAGAGCCTATCAATGATGATGGCTCCCTCTCCGAATTCCTCCCATCAACTCAGGTGGTCCTCTTCTGCAAGAACTCACCACCTTTCAAAAAGGTTGTGATGTAGAGCCAGCCGATTCCAACAAAATCGGCTCCCAAGAGCAAAGAATCTTCAGTGCCAACTGCCCCCCGAGCCTTAATCAGGGCGAGAACAGCAGTGAGAAAGGTAGCTGCCAGGAAAACTTTGAAGGGCAACAACCCTGTGCCAGCTCAAGAAAGCTTACTGAAGATAATATCAGCGGGGAGATGCAATCCAGCCGACGAAGCTCAAGTTCGGGCACCTCTGAGGACACCACCATGCAAACCCAGCCAGATGTGCTACCATCGGCTTCTGCACCTGCTGCTCCTCCCGCTCATGGCAGGGAAGTTTACGTACAAAGAGACGATGCATCAAGAGGGCTTGGAAAGATCAACACCCCTTTCTCGAACCAAGAAGCTTCACATGTATTGGCTCACCATCTTCTTTGCAGAGTGGGAATGTTGATGAAGTTCTGATGCCTTCCACAGCTCTGAACGTAACAACCTCTACTGGTGACATCGACCAAGTCGCCACCTTGGCCAAATCCCAGGCAGAAACGCCACAGCCGATCACATCGTCATCGGCTGTTCCCATGGTCCTAGGAGAGGTATGCTCCCTTTGTTGGGCTCACCCTTTCTCTGATCTGCATGCTTATGCTGCCCTTGTTGTTTGTCAGGGCTGTGATCTCTCAGGCTTGCTGTCGTATCGTTCGACCCCGAATATCGAGCCGGCCCCTCCACGGATGTGATGAACCAAGTCCAAGCTCCAACGCCTCAAAGCCCTGCTTTCTTCCCTCATTGAAACATTGGTCGAAACTCGAAGAGGTCATATCAGCCCCGTCAAAGATGTAGAAAATCGGCTACTCAGGTAACTTGTCCCTTCAGGTAGGTTGGCTCATCAAAGAGGTTCTCAAGAGGATTAACAAAATCGGCTGTGCTACTTTTTTTGTATTTTCGATTTTTTATTAGCCGATCGATTTCATGAATCGGCTCTTCCTGGTACATACTTCGTGGCCTTGAACCTTCTCGTGTGCCCCAGAGGCGAATCCTTCAAGTGATTGAAGATATCGGCTTTTCAACCAATTCAAGCTTGTCTCACAACTCACCATGCTAAATAGCACAACGGTGAACACGTGTGGTGAGAATAATTTTAGCCGATTGTTGGAATCGGCTTCCCTTGCAGTTGTCGATCCGACTATTTGCTGATAAATTTTGGTTGTGGCTTATCCCCAGGACCAATTTCAATCTCTTCTAGTCCATCAGCTGCTGTAAACCCATTCCCTAACTTCCCATCGCCTGCTAAATCAATGCTGAACACAGGCAGAAGGCACGTTGAGGCTAATTTTGGCCGATTGCTAGAATCGGCCTCCTTCTTTATTTGTTTAACGCGGGTTTACAACTTCTTGGTTCTCTGCTATAGCGACGTGGCATGCTTGAGGTGAGATCCTTGCTTCTTATTTTTGGGGCGATCGTAGGGATCGGCGCCTTGCCACGTACGTCCATAGACTTGGATCTTGCTAATCTGTTAGGCCGTGGATAAGACCAGCCTCACCCCATTTTTGAAGCTTCGATGCGCTCACAGCCGTCGAGATTGATTCCGAGCGGCTCTTGGTCGTTTGCTTCGAGATGTTCATGGCAGCCAAAGAGATATCGATCGAATCATCTGCATGAACAACCTCACTTCATCTCCATCCCATTGTATGATGCCTTTGTTGCATTGTGGATGGAATGCAACGATTAGCGTGGATCAATCCCTTCCTAGCGAGGACAACGTAAGTGCTCTTCTTTGTCGACGATGAAGAAGGACGTAGGGATGGTCTTTCGTCCGACAGTTAAGTCCACGTTCAGAACCCTTGGCGCCGACGCTTGGCGTTGAAATCTCTTAGCGTGACGTTGGTCTTGATCAGATCTTCATTGGAACGTCCCAAAGCGTCGTAACATGGAATACGGCATTATGTTAACTGCTCTCGTGTCAACCAGCATCTTGCGATAGGCTGCCCATTGATATAACCCTTCAGGTATAGGGCTTTCAGATGCCTCAGCTCCTCTCTCGTGGCTTCTCGAAGATGGCGTGGCCGTCAATCAAACTGTGCCACTGATACTTCCTCATCTCTTGGAGCACAAAACTCTGATGGGAGAACGAACACCATGTTTGTATCAGCCGATGCCTGCGCATCGGCTTTGTCTGTTCGCCACACTTTCTTTGGTGGGCGAGCCTCTGTCTCCGGTGTTTGCTGAATTTTCCACGGCGGATCGGGCCGTGCTCCCTCAACGTATACAGGTATTGCGCCTCGGCCTCCTCCAAGTTTCGTAGCCGTTGCACTCTGCGCTTTGGGAGTGGCTGAGTCCATCGAGACACCACCTTGGTCGGTGATATCTATCTTCTTCTCCGACTCCTCGAAGTCTTCATCTTGAGATGACTCATTGTTACGAGGTGGGAGAGGTCCTAGACGCTTGAACACTGAAACTTCATTTGTTCCCTTCCTCTTCTATACATTCTGGGCAGTTCTCGATTGTAGGCAATCGGCTCATTCCTGAGTCCCAGCAGTGTTTGAAGAAAGGACAGTTCCAATGCCTATCCATGTCCTCTTACTCTCTTGACCTTCCTCTGGCGTGACGCTCATACCCTTCGTATCGACGGTATTTCCTATCAACTGCATTAGACCGACGATCTCTCTCATTATCTACGTCGTGGCCGCCGACGTCGGTCGTATTGCTGCTCATACTTGTTAAGGAGGTGTGCGGAGAGTGGTCGCTGATACCGTACGCTTATCACCTCTTCCTCAGTCAAATACCGTCTGTCGTCATGCTGGGGCCGGTCGCGTGGATCGGCCTCCTCTTTATCTTTGCCACGGGAGCGACTGCTCTCTGGCTTATCCTTGCTATGGCGATCTGCAAGCCCATGTTGATCCCAAAAGAAAGCCTGGCTCGCGTCTTATGCGGTGGCTGAGATCCACCATGTTGACGTCCGGGAAGGATGCGTGTCAACTCTCATGGCAAAGACCGAAGAGTAATCGGCCTTGTTCTATCGCCATTTGAATCTGTCGCGCAAGACTTTGCGGTCGTTGGTGGCATGGGTGAACGTGTGATGCCATTTGCGTATGGCCTGCCGTTCATCTCTTGTAACGTGGGATTTTGTGGCCTTGGTAACTTCAGCTGTTTTTCCTTCAGTAGCAAATCAAAAATTTGCTCCGTTTTGTTTAAATCAAAGTCAAACCCTTTTGCGAGGCCCTGGTTGTTTCACCCACTTGCAGGACACGGGCTTTGCCCCGAGTCCATTCAGCTACAGCGACTTCCTGATCTCCTAGAGAATCTTCATCTTCTTCCATCTCGATCAGGGCAATGCGCTTGAACTTGTCTAGTACAATTCGGGTGGCGCTGCTCATACGATGTCAATTTCTGAACCATATGCGCCAGTGAATTGTAGTCCGCTTGGAAGGTCACGTCTTTGAGCGGAGCCTGCTATCGCCAGCTCGTTGCTTCCTTCTCGGATAAACGAACCGAATAACATCGGTTCCGACGGTCTGAGCGCTGGATGTATTCGGACACGTCTCTCCTCGCCTCTGCGAACATTGTGTCAGATCGGCAATGCCCGCTTCGTAGCTTCCGAATGGTATTGTACGTGGAATTGTTCCTCCAGCTGCTTCCACTTCGAACCGAATCTAGTGGCAACGAGGTGTACCATCCAAAGGCCGGACCAGTGAGAGATTGTGAGAAGAACCTCACCGCAGCTCGTCTGAAGCTGAGACCATGCCCAACTGTGCCAAATATCGGCTCACGTGCTCAATTGAGCTGGTTCCTTCTGATCCACTGAATTTTGTGAAGTCAGGGAGCCGATACTTAGGCGGTAGTGGGATTAGGTCATAATCGTTGGGATACGGCTTGGAATAGCCGATCATTCTCTTCTTCGACAGGATGCCGAACCGATCTCTCATGATTGCGGTGATCTCATCCACCGTAGGGCTGCAGAAGTTGAGCGTTCATGACTTGTTCCGGTGGCATATTTAGTTAGCCACGCTGTTTCTCCGCATCTGCTCTAAATTCCCTCCTGCTCAACAACTACTCCTGTTCAGCGACCCCTCCTGGTGGCGATCCTTCCCTGCTTCAGTAACCTGGGTCATCCAGTTGTTGCAGTCCGGCACGTATTTGCACACGTATCCATGTGGAATCTCCTTAGGCGGCTCATACAGGAATTGGTAATCGCTAGGATCACCTCCAACCTTGTAGATGACGTACGCCGGTGAACCTTGTTGCTGTGGAGCTGCCATCGTGTAATGGCCTAATGGAGCGGTATCTCCCCCTGGTGAGTTCCTAGGGCAGGACCTGACGGAGAATACTTATGCTTCATGATTTCTTGCACCACATTGAGCGCGACACGCTCCAGAGTGTTCACCAGGCTCTCAGAATGCCGATGTAGAGAATGAGCAACGGCATAGTTAATTTCCTGTCGCAGGGCTCTGGTACGTTCCTCCGAAGGGAGAGATAGATCTAGTCCCTCTAACGCACCTTCGGGTTGGAACCCCTTGAACTTGATCCCGTGCGAACGGGTCTTCTCGAAAGAGCCGATGAGATCGGCTTCGAAGGTGGCCTTGAGATCATCATATTTCTTCTTATGCTCAGCAGCGCAGATCTTCGTACTTGATCGGTTCTTCGGCCATCTCGGATGTTGATGTTGACGTGGTTGCTGCGGAAGATTGTCCCGATTGTCCCAGGTGCGAGAATGTTTTGCCAAAACCGGCGGCGGTGGTTAAGCAACACGAAGAGCCGGGAGGCTTCCAAGGCTGCGGGGCCCTGGTCCCTCGACGTCATCCCGCAAATGTTCGGCACACGTCCTAGCGGTTGAAAGGCGTGCCACGACCTATACCTGGTCGGGAAGGTGTTGGATTGCTTCGATTAGTTTCCTACATGGCAGACACGTAAACATTAAATACGAGCCCGATCGGCTCTCGGGTTGCCCTGTGGATCGGCTCAAAGAGCCGATCGCCCCATGGTTTGCGTCGGGTTAACGATGACATGGGGCTCCTGCCTGATCAATGTAAAGTTAAACCAATCTACGACAGTTTAGGGTTTTCACCGTATGATCGGACATCCTACGCGTAGTTGAGCCTAATAAACACGAAAGATAATGGAAAACTAACCCTAAAAGAGGCCTAAAAACCAACATTAAGTTAATTCTAGGAACATCCCTCTTAGGACTAACAAACCATACCTAACGCACTACCGGATCGTTCAACCCGTTTGCAAGGCCTAACCATATGGATATTAAACCAATCCTTGAGGAATCAAGGAGCAACTATAACGGATCGGATCTACTAAACAACGAACAAGCAAGACGCCGCCCTTACACCTGGATGGGTGTAAGGGCAGCTAGATATCGAGGGACGGCATAGCTAAGCAGATATGCATAAGAAAAGCATCCATGCAAGCCCCAAAACATCTACGATAAGTAGTGCTACTCGCCATCAACAACGCTTCAGCACGAGCAAGGTAAACGAATAAACGTGCGCTGGCTAGATCGCAAGATGCGATCTAGGCAGCATGATGCTACAGGAGAAACCCTCGAAAGAAAGGGGTGGCGTGCGCCTGATTTGTGTTTGTTGTGAACGTGATTGTCCTCCTTTTACGATAACCCTAGATACATATTTATAGTCCAAGGGACTTTCTAATTCGGGCGTGCACCTAACCGTGCACGAGTTAAACTCTATCTTTTAATTCTAAACTAAGATGCGATCTACTATATTACAGATACATGGGCAATTAAGCCCAAACTCTTCGTGCAAGGCGCTTCAAAGACGCTCCACGCGTGTATCCTTCAAGCCCATCTTCACTTAAGGCCTATCTCCTGATTTGGCCAAAATCTGGTGATAACAGAAACTGAAAAGGAAAGGTTGGCCTTCGACAAGATGATAGAAGATCACAACAAATTGTTATACCCAACTTGCGAAGATGGCCATAAAAATCTAGGCAGCACACTGGAATTGTTGCAATGAAAGGCAGGAACGGTGTCACTGACAACGAAGATATTGAAAAGTTGCTGGCCCAGACAATATTAAAAAGTGACTTTCCAAGGGGTAGATAAATGGGAATACATTTTACACGATCGCCCAAGATAAAAAGAGCACCAACCAAAACAGTGGTGTCCGTTTTGATGCAATAATGAATGAAGGCCCAAATGACACATATTATGGTTACATAGAGGATATATGGGAACTTGACTATGGACCTTCTTTTAAGGTTCCTTTGTTTAGGTGCAAATGGGTCAACAAAACAGGAGGCGGGGTTCAGTAGACAAGTTGTATGGAATGACAAGTGGATCTCAACAATCTTGGTTATAGAGACGAACCATTCGTCTAGCCAAGGATGTGGCTGGGTTTTCTATGTGAAGGACATGTCTACCAAACCAAGAAAAGGAAACATAAGGAAACAAATACATCAAACGATGAGCCAAAGCGCCCATAGTTCTTTAAGGAAAAGAAACATCATGGGAGTGGAGGACAAGGCAGACATGTCAGAAGATTATAATAAGTTTGATGAAATTCCACCCTTGAGTGAACATTGATCCAAGCATCAAGTTAAATGATGAAGATGCTCCATTGTTAAGTTAAGAAGATTGTGATGAAGATGCTCCATCATCAAGTTAATTGTAGAATGTTCATGGCACAAATGAGTATCTCAACATGGCAATCAATTTCCCATTTATTTTTGTGTAATCATTAAACTGTATGTAAGATATTAAATTTAAGGCGCATTTAAGATGCCGTAAGGCGTGTGCACCAACGACATCTTCGAGAAACTGCGCACTGGAGATTTCCCAACCCTTTCCCCAACACTGTTAGAGGAGATGTAGTCGTTAGGGGCTTGCGGAAAAAAATTCAGGCGCGAGTTCGAAAATCCGTAGGGCGTATTACTGTGACATCTTCGAGAAACTTCCAGAGATTTCCCAACCCCTTTCCCACATCTTGTTACGGAGATGTAGTCGTTCAGGGAAAAATTAGAGAGCAGCTTCCCGAAGATGCGTAGGGCGTGTGCACCAACGACATCTTCGAGAAGCTGCGCCACGGAGATTTCCAACCCTTCCCTTCATCCATGGGAATGAAACTCTGCTTGGCTTGTTGATCTGCTTGGCAAGGCGTATCGATGCTCCTTTTATAGGCACGGCACCTCTTCTACTTTGTATTGTTCCTTCGACAGGACGTCGTGCGCTACATGCTTTATTCGACAGGACGTCGTGCGCAAGGCAAAGCATGTAGCGCACGACGCCTGTCGAAGGAACAATACAAAGTAGAAGAGGTGCCGTGCCTAAAGGAGCATGATACGCCTGGCAGTCAAGCCAAGCGAGTTTCATTCCCATGGATGGTTAAGTTGGGAAATCTCAGGTGGTGTGCTCCGAGATGTCGTTGGTCCTACCTCTTCTCCTCCGAATTTTCCTGCAAGCTACGAGCGACTCCTGCGTCTTGTTGAAGGGTTGGAGTCCCGTGCATTTCTCGAAGATGTCGTTGGTGCACCGCCTGCGGTATCTTCAGCTGCCTTGGGTTCCGCAAGCCTGAATGTCTTCTCCTGCAGTGTTGAAGGAACAGGAAATCTATGGCAATTTTGAGATGTCGTTGGTGCACACGCCCCGGCATCTTAGCTATGCTAGAATTTAATATCTTACATCTGTTAAATGATTACACAAAATAAATGGGAATTGATTGCCATGTAGATCGACTGTGCCACATTGCTTGACGATGGGCATCTTCATCATTTAATCTTCTTGACCTTAACCATGGAGCATGTTCATCATTTGGCGATGCTCAATGTTCCTCTGAGGAGTGGAATTTCATCAAACTATTATAATCTTGACATGTTTGTCTTCCTCCACTCCACGATGTTTCTTTTCGAAAGAACATAATGGCGCTGCTCAGTCGTTTGATGTATTTGTTTCCTTATGTTTCCTTTTTCTTGGTTTTGTAGACATGTCCTTCACATAGAAAACCTAGGCCACATCCTTGGCTAGGAGAATGGCGTCTCTATACCCAAGATTGTTGAGATCAAACGATCATTCCAGCCACAACTGTCTACTGGCTCCCGCCTCTCCCCACACTAAACAAAGGGACCTTAAGAGAGGTCCATGTCAAGTTCCCTATATCCTCTATGTAACCATAATATGTGTCATTTGGGTCTTTATTCATTATTGCATCAAATCGGACACCACTGTTTTGGTTGGTGCTCTTTTATCTTGGGCGATCGTGTAAAATGTATTCCCATTTATCTCGTACCCTTGGAAAGTCGTTATAGTCGATGGTGTCTGGGCCAGCAAGTACAGCTGATCTTTAATATCTTTGTTATTCAGGAGATGTTTTTGCAACCGAAAGTCGACATGTGTTCACGTCTAATCCAATCGTTCGACTACCCCGGGTTCTGGGAGCGTAGAAAGTTCTTGTGGTCACCGATATACGGAGCCACCAAGGTGGAACTTTGTAGAACTGTGTAGTATGCTTGAGTCAAAGAAATTCCGTCCCTACATATCATTGATTTCCTTCCTAGCGTGCCTTTTCCACTTAGTCTCCCTTCATGCCGCGATTGGGAACACCAATCGGCTTAAGGTCAGGAATAAAGTCAACACGAATTCAATGACCTCCTGTTCCATAGCCCTTGGAGATGCTTCCTTCTGGCCTAGCACGGTTATGAACATATTTCTTTAAGACTCCCATGAACCTCTCGAAGGGGAACATATTGTGTAGAAATACAGGACCGAGAATGGAAATCTCATCGACCAGGTGAACGAGGAGATGTGTCATAATATTGAAGAAGGATGGTGGGAACACCAGCTCAAAACTAACGAGACATTGGACCACATCATTAACCTCGGTAGAATTTTGGATTTATTACCTTCTGAGAAATTGCATTGAGGAATGCACATAGCTTCACAATGGACAGTCGAACATTTTCCGGTGGAAGCCCCCTCAATGCAATCGGAAGCAACTATGTCATTATCACGTGACAGTCATGAGACTTCAGGTTCTGGAATGTTTTCTTCTCCATATTTATTATTCCCTTTATATTGGAGGAGAAGCCAGACGGGACCTTGATACGTCAGACATTCAAAAATTCCTTCTCTGCTTTTGTAAGAGCGTAGATGGAGAAATGACGTCCCTAACTCTCTCATGCAGCTTTTTGGGGTATTTCCAACGTTCTGGTCCTCCCGTGCTTCGGGTGTATCTTTTGTCTTCCCGTACAAGAAAGCTTAGTAGGTTCACGCAAAGATTCTTCGTCACGTGCATCACATCGATTGAAGAGCGGACCTCTAAGACTTTCCAATAGGGTAGATCCCAAAATATAGATTTCTTCTTCCACATGGGCGCGTGTCCGGCATCGTCATTCGGAACAGACCGTCCGCCAGGACCCTTTCCAAATATTACATCTAGATCCTTGACCATACCAAATATATCAACACCATCACGATGGGGAGGCTTCCTCCGGTGATCAGCCTCACCGTTGTAATGCTTGCCTTTCTTTCTTACGGGATGGGTAGTCCTAAGAAATCGACGATGCCCCAGGTACACGACCTTCTGACCTTTATCCAAATAATCACCTTCGAGCTCATGTAAACAGTGCGTGCATGCATTGTATCCCTTGTTTGACTGTCCTGAAATGTTACCAAGAGCAGGCCAGTCATTGATGGTTACGAAAAGCAGCGCTCTTAGGTCAAATTCCTCCTGCTTGTGCTCGTCCCACACACGTACACCTGCTAGGGACCACAGCTGTAGAAGTTCTTCGACTAATGGCTTGGGTACACATCAATGTCGTTCCCGGGTTGCTTCGGGCCTTGTATGAGCATTGGCATCATAATGAACTTCCGCTTCATGCACAACCAAGGAGGAAGGTTATATATACAAAGAGTCACAGGCCAGGTGCTATGGCTGCAGCTCTGCTCTCCAAAAGGATTCATGCCATCTGTAGTTAGACCAAACCTTAAGTTCCTTGCATCCTGTGCAAAGTTTGGGTTCTCTCTATCGATGTTTCTCCATTGGGAGCCATCAGCAGGGTGCCTCAATATAACGTTTTTCTTACTGTCTTCTTTGTGCCATCGCAACAACCTAGCATGCTCTTTATTTCTGAACAAGCGTTTCAGCCGTGGTATTATAGGAGCATACCACATAACCTTGGCAGGAACCCTCTTCCTGGGGCGCTCGCCCTCAACATCACCAGGGTCATCTCGTTTGATCTTATACCGCAATGCAGTGCACACCGGTCATGCATCCAAATTCTCGTACTCACCGCGGTAGTGCAGTCATTAATGCACGCATGTATCTTTTGCACATCTAATCCTAGAGGGCAGACAATCTTCTTCGCTTCGTACGTACTAGCGGGCAATTCGTTACCCCTTGGAAGCTTCCTCTTAATTATTGTCAGCAACTTTCCAAATCCTGAGTCAGTGACACCGTTCTCCGCCTTCCATTGCAACAATTCCAGTGTGCTGCCTAGCTTTTTATGGCCATCTTTCGCAAGTTGGGTATAACAATTTTTTGTGATCTTCTATCATCTTGTCGAAGGCCAACCTTTCCTTTTCAGTTTCACATTCTCTCCTTGCATCAGCAATGGCCCGACCAAGATCATCATCAGCAGGCTTATCTGGTGCCTCTTGATCTTCTACTTCATTGTCTTCATTGCCTTCTGCAGTATCATCGTATTCAGGGAAATTGGGATAACCGTCATCATCCTCTTCCTTTTCTTCATTGTCTTCCATCATAACCCCTCTTTCTCCGTGCTTAGTCCAACAATAGTAACTGGGCATGAAACCGGATCGCAGAATGTGGCTGTGAATGAGACTCGAGTGAGCGTAATTTACGGTATTCTTGCAGTTGACACATGGACAATACATGAAGCCACCATGTTTGTTTGCCTCCGCCACGGCCATAAAATTATCCAGGCCCGAAGTGAACTCGTCAAACGGTCGGTCAATGTACATCCGTTGCCGATTCATCTGCATGATATAATTAAGCTGATCAAAACCATTACAGAACATCACGATGTATATATACACATGCATTTTATCAATTACAGATGAAAAGGATAAAGTTGTTAACCTCGATGAAGAAGAAAAAACAAATTAAGTGTGGCTTGATTTGTGTAAACTCAAGTGGCAAATCCTCTTAAGCATTTCATCGAACACCTCTTGTGCATGTGAAGAAGAGAGAAGAGCAATACACCCCTCTTGTGAATGGCCATGTGTGGCTCACACTTGGGCAGGGGCAAGGTCATATAGCCAGATTGGGGACTTTGTCCCGGTTTGTAATACAAACCGGGTCCGAGGGGGGCCTTTGGACCCTGGTTTGTATTACAAACCGGGACTAAAGGTTTCCCACGCCTGACACGGCCTGCCGCGCCCTGCCGCCGACCCTTTAGTCCCGGTTTTTAGTACAAACCGGGTCCAAAGGCCACTACCGGACAGGCTCTGAGCTAGTGGGGTCGCCCTGGGCAAAACGAACCGGGACCAATGCCCCCATTGGTCCCGGTTTGGTTCTACACTGGGTCATTTGCTTGGGACCAAAGACCTCTTCTCCACTAGTGAATAATTTCCGCACATACATGTCAGCTTGATACTTACCCCGGCAATATTTTAAGAAAAAATACGACCATATGTGATCCACACAAAAAATTGAAAATAAAACAGTGTTATACAATGAATAGTATACGCCTAATTGTTATACTACGAACAATACAATTTGTCATTTTTCCGTAGGCTACATACTTTCGTATTTCAGGTTGAACATGGCATGCACGTACCTACATGCATACTCTACATATATGATTTATGCTGTATGTTTTAATCACTTTTGGTATTTTTAAAATTTTATTGCTCAAAATAAGTTCTAGGCACTCAGAAGCCAAAAATCCGTGTCCCTTCCCATCACTCCTATAAGAAAATTATGTCCTCGCATATAAACACGAAATCCTATGAGGGGGAATTGCACGCGTGGATAGGCTGTAGTATTTGATAGTAAGTTCGAATTCCAGCTCGGCAGCGGTATGTTTAATTATTTTTGCAAGACACTGACAAGTGGGACCCACATATAAGGCAACGCCATGGCTATAGGTTCAAAAGGAATATATGAAGGGGTCTTTTCGCAAAATTTGTTTAGCCACGTGTCACCTTCTAATTGCTTGTGTACATATTTGCTCTCTCAGTGCAAGTTTGTGTACTACAGCCGGTCACTTTTGCAAGTTGTTGTATAAATTTGCTCCCGCTTCACAAGTTGTGTTGTACCTAGGATACTAATACCTCCTATTATTATACAAAGATGTACCACATCCATTTTTGTCACAATTGCACCTAAACAAATCACAACATGTAGAACTGTGCAAATGCACTTAAATGGATCACGATAAATATAACTTAATTTTTGTAGAACATTATTTTTAATGTAACAAACACCATTAATGATATTTTTAGACCAAGTTACAGTTACTTATGTTAACAAGAAAATACCCTGCACGTTGCTGCAGGAATTTGTAGCGATTATTGCTTTATGATCGAGTTTGAGAAGAACTTTTTATATGAATTAGTGAAAATTTTGGTGAAATCAGTGCGTGACTATTCAAGTAAAATATGTTGCGAGAAAAGTTGCCAGTTCCACTTCCACCCCATAATTGGGAAATTCTCCACCCTTAAGTTTTTTAGGAACCATGGTCACATCATAAAATAGAACAAAACACATCGGAAATTCAATTCGGCTCCCGGGTGCATATGCTCCCTCTACCAAAAAGTCTTATTTTGAAGTGTCAAAAAAATTGACAAAAAAATCTGCATGTACATCTTCATAATATATGTGGTTTCATCAAGTTTCACGAAAAATCATTATTTTTCGTGATCTATGTAAAAAAGAGAAAAATTATCTTGTAAAGAACATTATTTTAGCACTGAATTTTATCTTTTTTACATACGTCACATGACAAATGTTTTTTCATGAAACGAATTTATGAACACGTAGCACATGAAGATATTGGTGCGAATTTTTTGTTTCAATTATTTTGGGGTTTAAAATGTGTATAAGATATATTTCAAAATAATGGGAGCATATGCTCCCATGTTTCAAAACACCACTCCCAAAACGCATGATGTTCTGAAAGTCCCATCACTTTCATCTAGAATGGTGCGACATTAGCATCTAGGATTGGAGGAACCTGAGAGCAAGATCTCTGAACAGGAGATGTGGGGAGTGAAGCATTGCATAAATGAGCATCACTCTATAGGAGTAACTTTTAAGTACATATAAGTAGCATGTATTTTTATTAAGACAAAAGGAGAAAAGGAAAGTAAACAAACATTTTAGTGCTTAGAACAACCGATGAGGTTTAGCAACATTTTCCGGGAGCTCGCTATGGTACCACCGAATAAAATTTATTGTTGAGGTTCAATGCCTGAGAAGTGAGAACAGTTAAGAAACACACAAATTAGACATCAAACATATGAGTACCTAAATTGTTATCTTAAACTATGAACACTAAGATGCCAAATTGGGTAACATGATTTAGAAAACAATAAACATTAGATGCTAATATAGACGGCAACATAAATGTTAGAGGCTGATAGACAACATTATATTGTACTTCAATCTTACCTGCGGATTTGCCTTCAGTCATTTCGTCTGTGTAGGAGGCAAGCAAAATTCTGGAATAGGTAGAGGGTAAGAACCTAGAAAGTATACAAATAATCAATTGCCTGGATGCAACGGAGACTTAGCTGATTTATCATGCATCACATACGTGGTACAAAAGCTTTCTCTGAAACCACATGGTGGAAATATAAATCCGGGCATTACGTATACCACTAGTGGAGAAGAGGCCTTTGGTCCCAAGCAAATGACCCACTGCTGAACCAAACCGGGTCCAATGCCCCCATTGGACCCGGTTCGTTTCTGCCCAGGACGACCCCACCCGCTGGCGCCTGTCCTGTAGCGGCCTTTGGACCCGGTTTGTCATACAAACCGGGTCCAAAGGGTCCACCCGCAGGGCGCGCCAGGCCGTGTCAGCCTAGGGAACCCTTTAGTCCCGGTTTGTATGACAAACCGGGTCCAAAGGCCCCCCTCTGGCTATATAACCTACCCCTGCCCAAGTGTGAGCCACACTTAGCCATTTTTTCACTATCTTCACAAGAGGGTGTATTGCTCTCCTCTCTTCTTCACATGCACAAGAGGTGTTTGATGAAATGCTTAAGAGGATTTGCCACTTGAGTTTACACAAATCAAGCCACACTTAACTTGCTTTTTTCTTCTTCATCGAGGTTAACAACTTTATCCTTTTCATCTGCAATTGATAAAATGCATGTGTATATATACATCGTGATGTTCTGTAATGGTTTTGATCAGCTTAATTATATCATGCAGATGAATCGGCAATGGATGTACATTGACCGACGGTTTGACGAGTTCACTGCGGGCCTGGATAATTTTATGGCCGTGGCGGAGGCAAACAAACATGGTGGCTTCATGTATTGTCCATGTGTGGACTGCAAGAATACCGTAAATTACGCTCGCTCGAGTCTCATTCACGCCACCTTCTGCGATCCGGTTTCATGCCCAGTTACTATTGTTGGACCAAGCACGGAGAAAGAGGGGTTATGATGGAAGACAATGACGAAGAGGAAGAGGATGATGACGGTTATCCCAATTTCCCTGAATACGATGATACTGCAGAAGGCAATGAAGACAATGAAGTAGAAGATCAAGAGGCACCAGATGAGCCTGCTGATGATGATCTTGGCCGGGCCATTGCTGATGCAAGGAGAGAATGTGAAACTGAAAAGGAAAGGTTGGCCTTCGACAAGATGATAGAAGATCACAACAAATTGTTATACCCAACTTGCGAAGATGGCCATAAAAAGCAGCACACTGGAATTGTTGCAATGGAAGGCAGAGAAACGGTGTCACTGACTCGGGATTTGGAAAGTTCTTGACAATAATTAGAGGAAGCTTCCAAGGGGTAACGAATTGCCCGCCAGTACGTCGAAGCGAAGAAGATTGTCTGCCCTCTAGGATTAGATGTGCAAAAGATACATGCATGCATTAATGATTGCATCCTCTACCGCGATGAGTACGAGAATTTGGATGCATGTCCGGTGTGCACTGCATTGCGGTATAAGATCAGACGAGATGACCCTGGTGATGTTGAGGGCGAGCGCCCCAGGAAGAGGGTTTCTGCCAAGGTTATGTGGTATGCTCCTATAATACCACGGCTGAAACGCTTGTTCAGAAATAAAGAGCATGCTAGGTTGTTGCGATGGCACAAAGAAGACCGTAAGAAAGACGTGATGTTGAGGCACCCTGCTGATGGATCCCAATGGAGAAAAATCGATAGAGAGTTCCCAAACTTTGCACAGGATGCAAGGAACTTAAGGTTTGGTCTCAGTACAGATGGCATGAATCCTTTTGGAGAGCAGAGCTGCAGCCATAGCACCTGGCTTGTGACTCTTTGTATATATAACCTTCCTCCTTGGTTGTGCATGAAGCGGAAGTTCATTATGATGCCAGTGCTCATACAAGGCCCGAAGCAACCCGGCAACGACATTGATGTGTACCTGAAGCCATTAGTCGAAGAACTTCTATAGCTGTGGTCCCTAGCAGGTGTACGTGTGTGGGACGAGCACAAGCAGGAGGAATTTGACCTAAGAGCGATGTTTCGTAACCATCAATGACTGGCCTGCTCTTGGTAACATTTCAGGACAGTCAAACAAGGGATACAATGCATGCACACACTGTTTACATGAGCTCGAAGGTGATTATTTGGAAAAAGGTCAGAAGGTCGTGTACCTGGGGCATCGTCGATTTCTTAGGATTACCCATCCCGTAAGAAAGAAAGGCAAGCATTACAACGGTGAGGCTGATCACTGGAGGAAGCCTCCCCATCGTGATGGTGTTGATATATTTGGTATGGTCAAGGATCTAGATGTAATATTTGGAAAGGGTCCTGGCGGACGGTCTGTTCCGAATGACGATGCCGGACACGCGCCCATGTGGAAGAAGAAATCTATATTTTGGGATCTACCCTATTGGGAAGTCTTAGAGGTCCGCTCTTCAATCGATGTGATGCACGTGACGAAGAATCTTTGCGTGAACCTGCTAGGCTTTCTGGGTGTGTACGGGAAGACAAAAGATACACCAGAAGCACGGGAGGACCAGCAACGTTGGAAAGACCCCAAAAATCTGCATGAGAGAGTTAAAGGACGTCATTTATCCAGCTACGCTCTTACAAAAGCAGAGAAGGAAATATTTTTTGAATGTCTTAGCAGTATCAAGGTCCCGTCTGGCTTCTCCTCCAATATAAAGGGAATAATAAATATGGAGAAGAAAACATTCCAGAACCTGAAGTCTCATGACTGTCACGTGATAATGACACAGTTGCTTCCGATTGCATTGAGGGGGCTTCACCGAAAATGTTCGACTGCCCATTGTGAAGCTATGTGCATTCCTCAATGCAATTTCTCGAAGGTAATAAATCCAGAAATTCTACCGAGGTTGCAGAATGATGTGGTCCAATGTCTCGTTAGTTTTGAGCTGGTGTTCCCACCATCCTTCTTCAATATTATGACACATCTCCTCGTTCACCTGGTCGATGAGATTTCCATTCTCGGTCCTGTGTTTCTACACAATATGTTCCCCTTCGAGAGGTTCATGGGAGTCTTGAAGAAATATGTTCATAACCGTGCTAGGCCAGAAGGAAGCATCTCCAAGGGCTATGGAACAGAGGAGGTCATTGAATTCTGTGTTGACTTTTATGACCTTAAGCCGATTGGTGTTCCTGAATCGCGGCATGAAGGGAGACTAAGTGGAAAAGGCACGCTAGGAAGGAAATCAATGATATGTAGGGACGGGATTTCTTTGACTCAAGCACACTACACAGTTCTACAAAGTTCCACCATGGTGGCTCCGTATATCGGTGACCACAAGAACTTTCTACGCTCCCAGAACCCGGGGCAGTCGAACGATTGGATTAGACGTGAACACATGTCGACTTTCGACGGTTGGTTGCAAAAACATCTCCTGAATAACAAAGATATTGAAGATCAGCTGTACTTGCTGGCCCAGACACCATCTTCGACTATAGTGACTTTCCAAGGGTACGAGATAAATGGGAATACATTTTACACGATCGCCCAAGATAAAAAGAGCACCAACCAAAACAGTGGTGTCCGCTTTGATGCAATAATGAATGAAGGCCCAAATGACACATATTATGGTTACATAGAGGATATCTGGGAACTTGAGTATGGACCTTCTTTTAAGGTCCCTTTGTTTAGGTGCAAATGGGTCAACAAAACAGGAGGCGGGGTTCAGGTAGACAAGTTGTATGGAATGACAACAGTGGATCTCAACAATCTTGGGTATAGAGACGAACCATTCGTCCTAGCCAAGGATGTGGCCCAGGTTTTCTATGTGAAGGATATGTCTACCAAACCAAGAAAAAGGAAACATAAGGAAACAAATACATCAAACGATGAGCCAAAGCGCCACATAGTTCTTTCTGGAAAAAGAAACATCGTGGGAGTGGAGGACAAGACAGACATGTCAGAAGATTATAATCAGTTTGATGAAATTCCACCCTTCAGAGTGAACATTGATCCAAGCATCAAGTTAAATGATGAAGATGCTCCATGGTTAAGGCCGAAGAAGATTAAATGATGAAGATGCTCCATGGCACAAATGAGTATCTCAACATGGCAATCAATTTCCCATTTATTTTTGTGTAATCATTTAACTGTATGTAAGATATGAAAAGTGGAGATGTGGTTGCCTTTTTGTACCATATATATAGAGGAGATGTAGTCGTTCACGGGTTTGCGGGAAAAATTCGGCGCAGTTTCGAAGATGCCGTAGGGCATGTGCACCAACAACATCTTCGAGAAACTGCGCCACGGGAGATTTCCCAACCCTTTCCCCAACACTATTAGAGGAGATGTAGTCGTTCAGGGGCTTGCAGGAAAAATTCCGAGGAGCAACTTCCGAAGATGCCGTAAGGCGTGCACCAACGACATCTTCGAAAGTTGCGCCACGGAGATTTCCCAACCCTTTCCCCAACACCGTTAGAGGAGATGTAGTCGTTCACAGGCTTTGAGAAAAATTCTGAGGCGCAGCTTCCGAAGATGCCGTAGGGCGTGTGCACCAACAACATCTTCGAGAAGCTGCGCCACGGGAGATTTCCAATCCATGGGAATGAATCTCTGCTTGGCTTGTTGATCTGCTTGGCAAGCCGTATCGATGCTCCTTTTATAGGCACGGCCGCTTCTACCGGCCAGGCGTCGTGCGCTACATGCTTTATCTCATCGAGCGGTGCGTCCACCCATGCGTTCTTATCCTGCCGACATCTTTAGTCCCGGTTGTACCCACCAGCCAGGACTAAAGGTTACCCACACGTCCTTATCCCACCGACAGTTTTGTTAGATGACAAAAAAGGATCTTTCGTCCGGTTGTACCCACCAGCGGGACTAAAGGTTACCCACACGTCTTTATCCCACCGACAATTTTGTTAGATGACAAAAAAGGATCTTTCGTCCCGGTTGTACCCACCAGCCGGGACTAAAGGTTACCCACACGTCTTTATCCCACCGACACTTTTGTTAGATATGACAAAAAAATGATCTTTACTCCCGGTTGTACCCACCAGCCGGGACTAAAGGTTACCCACACGTCCTTATCCCACCGACAGTTTTGCGCCACTGCGTTCCCGCCTATTTTTCTTCCCGCGCTTTCCACTGCTTCCCGCCTCCGTCCTCCCGCCATTTTTTCACTATATATATGTTGGCTTGGCCTCCATTTACATATCACATCTAGACTCATATCTGCAAACCTCATCACCAGGTCACATGGCTTCCATCGTATCTCTAACCCTCCGGGAGGCGGAGGCGCTTTGCGCGTCGAACTACCCCTGCCCGCCGGGCTACCGCGTCCCTACCGTCTGGTTGCTGAGCGTCGGAGGGTACCGGTCCCTCCTGTCCCTCTAGGTGTGGCGCGCGAGATGGCCATCACGAACCACTACTACGCCCGAGGCTCACGCGAGCAGCGGAGGAATCCCCAGTGGCATCCCGACTACAGCCCGACTTGGGAGAGCTTCTTCATCAATCGGCGTGAGAGGGCGCTCGCCAGGCACGAGGACGGCGGCCCGCCTCCTTCGAACTTCAACGAGGCCGGCCGTCGGCTGTGGTGGCGCGACCGAACTCTCCAGGGCGTCATGGCCCACCGTGGCCCCCGCCTGCCCTCAGTCCAGCCCACGCGTGCTCTCCCGCCGAGGTTTGACTACCGCGACCCCAATGCCAGCGACGATGATGACGGCGACTACGACGACTACAGTGGCGAGTACTATAGGGCAGGCACGAGTATGACCGAATGACTCGAACAGTCGAATCGGCCATGTATCTTAATTAATTTTCAGTTGAGCTAGGCACGAGTACTATAGGGCTAGGCACGAGTACTATCTGGCCATGTATCTTAATTAATTTTCAGTTGAGCTCTGTACTTTAATTCCACATGTAATCTGGCGGTGTTGTCGACGTCGTTGGGGAACTGCCCTCCACTGGCGCATCAACTCCTCGTCGTGCTCGGCGATTGCGATCCGGCGCTGCACCTGGCGGTGGCGGCGACGGTCCTCGTCGTCGACGAGGCACGGCGTCGCGCGAACTCCGCCTCCTCCCTAGCGATTCGACGTGCGGGAAGTTCATGTCGCACCGTGGCCGCCGAAATCGCCATGCGGCGGCGTCGTGCAGCGCCGCCAGCTCGGGGTGGTACGTGCCGTGGGTGAGCCGGAAGCCACCGGCACGCATCTCGGCGTAGAACCTACCGTTCGGTCGCCGCTCGGGACGCCACTGGAAACCGGACGAGCCGCGACGGCGGCGGCATCCCGGCGACGAATGAGCGGAGGCGACGGCGACGTGTGGTTCCGCGCGCACGCGGCGCTTTATAGCACAGCGACGCGGCAAGTTTGGCGACAAGTGGGCGGGGAAGCGGCGGGTGGCGCGGGAAGCGGGATCTACACGTCGCGCGGCGGTGGCGGCGGGGCGAGTACATGGAGTGGCGGTGGTGGGCGTGCAGCATGGCGGTGGCGGTGGTGGGCAGTACAGCGGTGGCCCGTACATGGCGGTGACGGTGGTGGCCAGGCGGTGGCGGTGGCGACAGTGGCAACTACACGGCGGTGGACACGTGTGGCGTGCGGTGGCTTTTTTTCATTTGAAATAAAGCGGGAATGAAATTTTTAAAAAAATTTGGCCTTTGGACCCGGTTTGTATTACAAACCGGGTCCAAAAATGCTTTGCGCGGCGCAAGCGCAACAAAAAGGGGCCTTTGGACCCGGTTTGTATGCAACACCGGGTCCAAAGGGGGGTATAACGCTCGCCTTCTTCCGCGCCAAATCAATCGCGAGGAGAGAGCCAACGCCGCCAGGCTGCCGCGTCCGCGCCACCGCCTCGCCCACCGCGCCGCCCACCGCCTGCGCGCCAAACCCAGCCGCCGCCGCCAGCGCCTCCTCCTCTGCCGCCCCCGCCTCGCCCTCTGCCGCGCGCCCGTCCCGCCGCGGCGCCGCCTCCTCGACCGCCGGCCGCCGCCACCGCTCGCCTCCGCCTCCTCCTCACCGTCGACCTCCGCCGCCGTCGACGCCACCGCGCGCGCAGGTATGGTGCTCCCCTCTCCCTCTCCCTCCTCCGGCCGGCCGACCGGCGGCCGGCCAAGTTCTTCTTTTTTTTGTATTTTTTGTTAGATTGTTAGATTTATTAGATTAGTTAGTTTTGTTAGATTGTTAGATTAGTTAGTTTAGTTAGAAAAGTTAGAAATATTTAGTTAGATTTAAATTAGTATAGTTAGAAAAAAAAAGTTACAATTTGTGTCGACGCCACCCCCCGCGCGGACAACCTCTTCCGCGCGCGCCGGTAGTGTCGGCGCCCCTGCCGGTGCTGAGTCCGTGGCGGTGCCCCTGCCGGCGCCCCTGGCGGTGCCGAGTCCGTGGTGGCGCCGCCGTGACATAGAGTTAGGGTCGAGAAATAGAGAGAAGAGCGAGAGGAGGAGCGCCGAGTCCGTGGCGATGCCGGTAGTGCCGGCGCCCCCAAAATACGGTCGTTCAATTCCCTCTACCGCTCCCACTGTCGTTCCCGACCCCCGATCCGGATCGATCGATCCGGGGTCGTGGAACGCGGCGTTAGTACAAAAGTAGTGAAGTTTTTTATTTAGCACAATATCATGTTTTTTATTTATATTAGTATACATGTAACTGCAGTATCTGCTTTCAGCACTATATTATCGATCCTTAGTTAAGAACTACACATATGTAACTCCATTTTCAGTTTTCTGCATTATCCTTAATTTGATCATATGATGGTTCCTATGTATAGCTTGCAGGTCGTTGTAGAAAGCATGGAGAGAGATGAAATTCAAGAAAATTTCATGGAGGAACTCATAGCAAACGGTACTCTGGATGATCGCGACGACGACGTTATTCCAGATGATGGCGGTGACGATGTCACCGCAACTTATTTGAATGACTCCGGTGAGGGAGCGGAGAATATTGAGGAAGAAGATCCTAGTGGCGCCGGTGAGGAACAAGATCATCATAATGGCTCCCGAACTGTAGTTATCACCGAGGTATATAAACTAATTAAGCCGCTGTTGATCGACTAGATGCATTAACTAATTAAATTGTACTGACTATGAATTATTTCTTTTTTAGCCCTCCGGATCGAGCACTTCTTCTGTAAAGTCGAGGAAGCGAGGCCCGGCCAAAAAGTTGGATGACGGTGTTAGGCACGACATCACCCACATCGAAAAGGATGGTAAACCGATTGCTCCAGAGAAAGGTGCAAAGGCATTTATAGCTCAATGCGGAGTGCTTGTTAGGGACCACGTCCCGATCACCGTTCGAGAATGGCACAAGCCGAAGGGACTAGTGCTGTCTGCAGAGGAAGAAGGTCAAGGTCTTTATATCGATGATGTAGCCAAAAACAGCATTATGGACAAGCTCATGTCACATTTCAACATAGTACCCGAAGAGGGGGGTGACGCTGAAAAGGCCAAGATGGAGCAGGCCCTCCGCGAGTTTGGCAAGAAGAAGATGGCCGAACTATTCAAGAGCCACAAGAAAAGATTGCGCCGCCTTATCAAGATAAAGAAGACTCCGGACAATGAGAAGGTAAAAACTCACTGGGAAGAATTCGTGAAGTACAACACGGAGTCAGAAGAATTTAAGAGAAGGTCGGAAATAAATAAGGCAAATGCTGCGTTGAAGCTATATCACCAAATTCTGGGTCCAGGTGGATACAGGGCTAACCGTCCTAAGTGGCAGGCAGCTGAGGCGGAACTGACCAGTAAAGGGATCAGATTAGGGACACACGGTTGGATCGAACGGTGCAAGGAGTGGTTCTACGGGATTGGGGGAACGTTGGATCCAGAAACAGGGAAGTGCATCTATAAGAAAGCTCATCTGAAGGTTCCCATTGATGCCCTGGAAAAGGCACATAGGGACGTGGAGGCGGGGTTGTTCCAGCCCGAAAGAGAGAACGATGAGCTGACACGCGCCCTTGGGAACAAAGAACACGGCGGACGAACACGAGGCACAGAAGGCTCCGTTCCGTGGAAGTATGGCTTTCCTGCGGAAAGGAAGAGATTTCCTGATAAAAGCCATGAGAGGAGGAAGGCAAGGGAAACAGACCGCCTGGCTAACTTAGAGGAGGATTTTAGCACCATCAAAGCCCAATTCACCATTGTAACCCAAGTACTTACATCTCAGATGGCTCAGGGGCAGGCTGTAGATCCTGCATTGCTCAATGCCATCGCCCCGCTGCAATCTCAACCACACCGGAAAAGCAGCGTGGCTTCCTCTAAGCAGGTGATGATGATGATGATGGTGGTCGAGCCTCCTCGCTACCCCCCCGTGGATGATCTCACTGAGAGCCGTCCTTGTGAGCTGCATGTTAAAGTTTTCAACCTATCCTTCAAGGCGGCGGTCGGCATCTTCTTACCTACAAGGTCTTACCATTGCCGTCCGGTCCAAGACGACTTTGCTGTTGTGATGGTGGATGAAGTGTTGAGAGATTATGAGGGGATGGTGCTTGAGCACCCTGCAGGTGAAGATGGGGAAATCAAAGAACTGGGAGAAGCCCGTAGAACCACCGTGCAATGGCGGAAGGAGAACATTGTGTTTCCAGGTGAGAAGCCACCAAGCAGGCCACCTCCGCCGCCTCCTCCGCCACCTGCAGGGTCTCCTCCGCGTGATGAGTCTCCTCCGCGTGATGATTCTCCTATGCGCGATGATGATTCCCCTGTGCATGAGCAGTCTCCTCCGCGTGAAAACACTCCGGCGCCGCCTCCTCCTCCTCGTCAGGAGACTCCGCCGCCTCCACCTAAGCAAAAGAGGAAGCTAACCGGGGCACCTCCTACAGCTCCGAAGAGATCATCAACTCCGATGAGGGCACAGACTCCAGAGTTGTTACCACATCAGCAGACTGAAGAGCAAAAGGCGTTTCTTGCGCCGAAGAAGATGTTTATTAAACCGCAAACAATGAAGCACTTTGCCGAGACGAGAATGAAGAGACCTGAGCTGAGATCTGATCATGACCGCTCTCTTGGACAGTCCTATAGAGCGAGCAAAGAAGCAAAAAAAGTCGCCCAGCTTGGACAGCAGGACAATCAGGCCATAGCCCACTTCGTCGTGCAGCCCTATGATGATCCAGAGACGGCATCGATGATCGAACGGGAGGCTAGAGCTCAGGGAGCATCAGTTGATTACGAAGATTACTATCCCACGGCTCAAGTGGTAAACACGTATAGATACGGAAAAGATCTCGTCAAACCTGGCGAGCTCGCGCGTCTAGGTACTCAGATGCGAAGGTTGCATGACTGGTACCTGAAAGCCTGTCGAAGAGGTGATCGCTACCTCACGGTGTATCTTAGAGATGAGCATTACTTCCGGGGGAACGAGGAGATAAACCTTGAGTTAGAAGAACTGTTTCAGTTATTCAATCAAGACGCCCTCGACAAAGCTGTCATCAGTTGCTACTGCGTAAGTGATTTATTTATGTAATTAAGTCTGTAGCTCAGCGCTCATTCATTTGCACTAACAATTATCCTCACTATATTCTTTGTGTACGCTATATATTTAATTATGCAGAATGAAGAAGCTCGAATGCAAAAGAGGCAAGCTCCTACCGCTGGGGTTCATAGACCCAGACACAGTTCATGAAGTTACGGTTCGAGACTTCGCCAAGGACACAGAGGACAACATGGTAATGTTTTTAGTGAAGCAAGCAGACAAAGAGGAAATATTTTTTCCCTACAACTTCAAGTGAGTGTTATATATAACATACATTATGCTTGTGCAGCTTCCACTTTATTCTCCTAATCATTGAGCTATGCTTGTGCAGTTTCCACTTTATTCTCCTTATCATTGATCTTCACAAAGGAGTCGTAAAGGTCATGGACTCGAAACGTAAAGAACATGCGGAATGGGCGGACATGACTGTCATCCTTCAGAGGTAATTTCAATCAATTTCGTATTGGCATCTTCATCTGTTCTAATTCGACGATATCATCAACTAATCATTAACTCATTTACTCATTATTTTTTGCCGGGCAGGGCTTGGAAACGGTTCATCACTACTGTTCCAGGTAAATGGAAACCGGAGCTTACATTTGAAGATTACCCTGTAAGTAGTACTATATATATAGCTATGTCCGTGAAACTCTATGTATGATATTTACTTTCAATACGATGCTTGATTAATTATTAGTTTGATCGAACTATTTTTTCGTAAAGTGTATGTGGCAGGAACGCGGGAATAACTTATGTGGATACTACGTCTGCACCTTCATTCGTGACATGACCTGTCCCAAGGGTGGGGATGCCCAAATACATGCCACTCGTGTATGATAACAAATTCTCACAATTATCTTAATTAGTACCATCTATTGTATGATTTCCATTCATATATTGATCTCCTTTTTTAAATATAGATGATACGCCTGCGGGACAGTCTCATAACGGCGGATCAAATACGAGCAATTCAAGAGGAAATCGCGGGATTCTTTCTTACCGAGTGCATAACCCCAGGTGGAGAGCACTATGCGAAGGTCATAGCTAGGTGTTGAGCAACTTTGTAGAAGCTAATAGATTTAGTAAAGAGATCTGACTTGATATGCATGCATTACGTGTACTGTTGACGATGTCTATATATATTCACGACGATTTGTTTGTGGTTTCTTGAATGATATATATGCATTGCTGAAACTCTGCCGTGGCAGAGAAACGCCCTGTTTCTCTGCCGCGGCAGAGAAACGCTGGTACAGCCTAAACCTGTGCGCGGCAGAAGAAATAGCAATTCTCTGCCGCGGCAGCAGGAACCTAGGCCCGGTTCGTACCACGAACCGGGACCAAAGGCCTTCCACATGAGCTCCCTGGCCGCACCACGTGTCGAGGCCTTTAGGCCCGGTTTATCTTTGAACCGGGACTAAAGGGTACCCCTTTAGTCCCGCCTAGTTGGTCCCGGTTCGGGAACCGGGTCTAAAGGCCCAAATGGACCGGGCCTATTGCCCCGTTTTCCACTAGTGTACCTATATATATCAGTATATCCATATTGCGATGTAAGAGAAGTAATTAAATGCAACACAATTTGATTTGAGTTGGAGAACTTACAAATGACATACCGGTCAGAAGCAAAATGCATGATCTGAACGGCATAAAACCAATGTCAAATTGGCGTAATCCTCCAACAATTGATTGGTGAAATGGATTCTCGCGGACACATCGTCACAACACATCTTATATAGGAGATCAGAAGGAATGATGGATGGAGAAATATGCAACGAAGTGAGGAGTCAATGTCTGACAACATGAGCGTGGACAATCGACGCATGTTAGGCAGACCTGGCTGGGACCGCGCCTGGAGGCTGCAAGGCGTGATGACGTGAAGTGTCTTGGTGAGTTGCTGCAGAACATCGGCATCTAGAAGAGGAAGTGCACAATTAACATAAGACGGCTGTTGTCACAAACGACTTGCAGATCTCTCACGAACCCAAACATGTGCACTGACTGCGGTAGCCAGCGTGAGAAGTACCACAACTTTTGGAGCGCGGCTTATGGTGGAGATGAAAGGGGAGCTCCAGCGATCAATTTATAGAAAAGTGGATCATAGAGAATTAAGGTCTGGAAAAATGTAGAAGGGAAACGAAGGAGAAGCGTAGGGGTTGCCATAATAACTTAATAAGGCTATAGGAAAGAGGAACGTACGACAGTTATCAATGAATTGACCGCTTGCGAGCTAACATCTAAAAGGCTTTTCATTTCTTTAGCTTTTGCTCGGCAAAAATAAAACCTCAAATACATTTGTTGACCTGGCACTGCTGCATGGCTATGAAAAATAGGAAGTGGGTTGCTTAGGTGGCAGGCTAGGATTGCTTAGGGATGCATAATGAGGTGGACACCTTGCATGTTAAGAGAATTATAGTTAGTGGGGATGAACTTCTAGTTATATAGGATATATATGGTGGTAAACCAATTAGTTATTTTCGTAATAATCGGTTGTGATTGTGTGATATGAGTACCTATTGTAACCTAATCTCTTAATCTCTAACAAATACATAAAAATAAATGCAATGCCCTCGCATTTGCGAGGGCCACTGTGCTAGTTTACTTAATAGTCAGTGTTATACATACCTAGTTCAAAATGCATTGTAGTACTACAATGAGAGCAAATACCATTACACTACGAAGAACGATGGTGATGTGTAAACGACCCACCACCGAGAACATGTAGTGACTCATGTGACTAGTGTCACTTGAAATGGTGGGTTGTAAGTTGGCTTGGATGGCGCTATTAGGAGATCCCCAAAAATTAACTCCCAAAAGCGTACTCTCTTTGTTGTCGCTGATTTGGATGTATATCTTCTATTTGTAAAAGGAGCTATGCTTGTGATATTAAGTTCATCTCTTATTGTGGTAAAGAAATATTCCCATGAGCTAGTGCCAGGGGGCGGAGCTAGGATTTAAGTATAGGGGGGCGAGGCCGAGGAGCGAGTGGAGTTGGAAAAAATTCTATGTCTGGGTAAGCTACCTAAGATTAATTTCCTTAGATAACCTTGTCGGATCAACCAGACTTATCAAATTTAGAGCGAGCATGACTATAGATCATGAATATAAATATACTATCGAATCCCATTATAGATGAAAAACTGTTGAATTCTTTGCTACCGAGGTAACCAAGTGGCTTGGGCGGAATTTAATTGCTGATGGGCTATGCTAAAAAAATAATTCATATACATGAAAAAAATTAGCAGTTACATGTATACCAGCACCAACGTACCTCTAAACTGGATTGTTTGATCAGATATAACAGGCGGTTGGGCGCCGCCGAGAGGGTAGCAACGACAGCGTTGCAACAGACTCCATTTCATGTTTTGTAGTTGCTGGCGCTTAGGCATAGTACAAGAGTTGTGGCTCGCGACATGCCGGCATGGCGGAGCCGCAGATCGATCTGGGGCTAGGGCAAGGAGGGGACTGCCTGGCTTTGGCAAACAAAACGGAACTGCGGACGTGTGGGTGGATTGTTTTTCCTGGGCTGGGCTTTGGGTGCGTATGTAGGCAAATTGGGCTGAATACAAATGCACCAATTCACGCAATTATATGCTCAATTAGCAGGTACAATACTCAGACTGTAAAGTATACATACACCAGATCAATAGGGGGGACCGTGGTTGGGGGGGGGGGGGGGGGGGGGTCTAGCCCCTGCCCTTGTCTCCGCTAGCTAGTGCACATCCTCAACTAGCCCATTGATATTGGATAGATGCAATCATTGGGATTAAATCAGTGGCGAAGGATGAACCAAAGTTAAAGTATATATGGCATGGTCGATAGGATAGTTGAATGCGTATTATGAGCGACTAGAGGGGGGGGTGAAAAGGAGCTATGCAAAGTTTTAGGCTTTTTCAGTTTTAGGCGGAAGCGGAATGTAAAGGTGATTGGATACAAAGTGCCTCTAGAATGATGCAATGCAAACAAGTAAGTAGAGTGAGTGCAAGGGAAGCGAAACAACCGGGCGGAAGGTAGTGGAGACAACGCACGATGTGTTTACCGTAGTTCCTTCCACAAGAGGTGTGGCACCATGAAGGTAGCCAACCGCCACAAAGGCGTCACCTTATTCCCCGTGAACACCCCACAATGGACTATTCACTTCTCTACTACCAAGGCCGGTTGAGGCGGCAAACCTTCACACAAGGTTCGGGCAAGCTCCTCAAAGGACGGAGGCTCCCAACATCGCGTAGAACTAGAACAACACAAATCTAGCATTTACACAAGCTCTTCTCAAGGGATCCCATAAAAGGAATCCTAGGGTTACAAGATCCACTAAGGATTAGGTGGGGAAAAGAAAACTCTTTTGGTAGAAGTGTTGATCGGGACCTCCTCTTCAAATCCCAAAGTATGGTCTCGATTGATTGGCTAGGCGGGGAGATCTACGAGATTTGAGCTCAGCAACAATGGAGGAGAGAGAGTGTTATCCCGGATTTGGCCAAATCAGGAGATGGGCCGTAAGTGAAGATGGGCTTGAAGAATATACACATGGAGCATCTTTGAAGCGGCCTCGCGCGAAGAGTTTGGGCTTAATTGCCTATGTATCTGTAATATAGTAGATCGCATCGTAGTTTAGATTAGAAGATAGAGTTTAACTCGTGCACTTAGGTGCACGTCCAAATAGAAAGTCCCTTGGACTATAAATATGTATCTAGGGTTATCGGAAAAGGAGGACAATCACGTTCACAACAAATACAAATCAGACGCATCGCCACCCCTTCTTTCGAGGGTTTCTCCCGGGTAAGCATCATGCTGCCTAGATCGCATCTTGCGATCTAGGCAGCACGTTTATTCGTTTACCTTGTGTTACTCGTGCGAAGCGTTGTTGATGGCGAGTAGCACTATTTATCGTAGATGTTTTGGGGCTTGCATAGATGCTTTTCTTGCATATATGCTGCTTGCGTCCCTCAATATCTAGCTGCCCTTACACCTATCCAGGTGTAAGGGCAGCATCTTGCTTGTTCGTTACTTAGTAGATCCGATCTGTTATAGTTGCTCCTTGTTCTTCAAGGATTAGTTTAATATCCGTATGGTTAGGCCTTGCAAACGGGTTGAACGATCGGTAGTGCGTTAGGTATGGTTAGTTAGTCCTAAGAGGGATGTTCCGGGAATTAACTTAATGTTGGTTTTTATGCCTCTTTTAGGGTTAGTTTTCCATTATCTTTCGTGTCTATTAGGCTCAACTACGTGTAGGATGTTCTGATCATACGGTGAAAACCCTAAACTGTCGTAGATTGGTTTAGCTTTGTTATGATCAAGCAGGATCCCTCATTGAAAATTCAACATGAACCATGGGGCGATCGGCTCTTTGAGCCGATCCACAGGGGAGAGCCGATAGGGCTCGTATTTAATGTTTACGTGCCTGCCATGCAGGGAACTAATCGAAGCAATTCAACACCTTCCTGGCCAGTATAGGTCAGGTGGCACGCCCTCGCAACCGCCAGGTCGTGTGCCCGAGCATTTGCGGGACGACGTCGAGGGACCAGGGCCCGCTGCCGCCTTGGAAGCCTCCCAGGCTCTTCGTGTTGCTTAACCACTGCTCGCCGGTGGGTTTTGGCAGGCAACACATTCTGGCACCCCGGTGGGACGCCGGGACAATCTTCCGCAACAACCATGTCGTCATCTGCGTCTCAGACGGCGGAACCAGTCAAGTATGAAGACCTGCCTCCTGAGCATAAGAAGAGATATGATGAGCTCAAGGCCATCCTGGAAGCCGATCTCATCGGCGCTTTCGAGAAAACCCGTTCGCACGGGATCAAGTTCAAAGGGTTCCAACCCGAAGGCGCGCTAGATGCACTAGATCTATCTCTCCCTTCGGACGAACGTACCACCCTGCGACAGGAAGTCAACTATGTCGTTGCTCACTCTCTTCATCGGCATTGAGAGCTTAGTGAATACTCTGGAGCGTGTCGCGCTCAATGTGGTGCAAGAAGTCACGAAGCACAAGTACTCTCCGTCAGGTCCTGCTCTAGGAACTCACCAAGGGGAGGTACCGCTCTACACAAGGCCACCACTGCAACACACGTTTGCAGCTCCACAACAACAAGGTTCACCGGCGTACGTCGTCTACAAGGTTGGAGGTGATCCAGGCGACTACCAATTCCTGTATGAGCCGCCCAAGGAAATTCCACATGGATACGTGTGCACATACGTGCGGCGCAACAAGCTGGATGATCCGTTCAGCCGGAAGGCGCACGACGGGGAGGAGTCGTTGGAGCGGGAAGCGAGTTCTGGAGCGATCTTGAGAAACAGGCGTAGCTAACTAAATATGCCACCAGTACAAGTCATGAACGATCAGCTTCTGCAGCTCCTACGGTGGATGAGATCACCGCAATCATGAGAGACAAGTTCGGCATCCTGCCGAAGAAGAGATGATCGGCTATTCCAAGCCGTATCCCAACGACTACGACCTGATCCCGCTGCCACATAAGTATCGGCTCCACGACTAAAATTTAGTGGATCAGAAGGAACCAGCTCGATCGAGCACGTGAGCCGATACTTGGCACGGTTGGGCATGGTCTCGGCTTGACGAGCTACGTGTGAGGGTTCTCGCAGATCTCTCACGGGTCCAGCCTTTGGGTGGTACACCTCGTTGCTACCGGACTCGGTTCGGACGTGGAAGCAGCTGGAAGAGCAATTCCATGTACAATACCATTCAGAAACTACGGAAGCTAGCCTTGCCGATCGACCCAAGTACATCCGAGAGGTTAGGACCGTGGGGAACCGATGTGGATAAGCCTGTATACGAGAAGACGATCGAGATGGCGGTAGCGAGAGATTGTCCCGGTGCCGCTCAAAGATGTGACCTTCCAAGCAGAGTACAGTTCACTGGCGCACATGGTTCAGAAGTTGACAACATATGAACAGCGCCATCCAGAGTTGTACCAGGACAAGTACAAGCACGTAAGCCTGGTCAGGAGCAGAGACGAAGATGAAGGTGCAACGGAGATCAGGAGGTCGGCTGAGTGGACTCGGGGGAAAAACCCGTGTCTTGCAAAGTGGGTCAAACAACCAGGGCTGTGAGGGTTTGACTTGATTTGAGCAAAGCAGACAAATTTCGATTTGCTGCGAAGGAAGCTTGGCTAGAAGTTACGAAGACCTAAAATCCCAACGCCACAAGAGATGAACGACAAGCCATACTGCAAGTGGCATCATACGTTCACTTATATCTGCTGGCTACCAAAGTCTTGCGCGGACAGATTTAAATGGCAATAGAACAGACGATTACTCTTGGTCGGTTCGCCATGAGTTTTGACTTTCTGCCAGCCGTTTCCGGAGAGTAGCATGGTCGATCTCGGTCCCGGTGCATGAGGCCGCGAGCCCGGAGTTTCTCGTTTGATATCAATATGGCAGGGCTGCAGATCGCCATGGCGATGATAAGCCAGTACTCGGCCTCGTGGCAAGGATAAGAGGAGACGATCCACGCGACAGCCCGGCATGATGACGAACGGTATTTGTGAGGAAGAGGTGATAAGCATGCAGTATCAACGACCACTTTCCGCGCACCTTCTTAACAAATATGAACAACGATGCGACCAGCGTCGACGCTCAGCCGTAGATGATGATAGATATAAATCGGTCACGATGCGGACAAGGAAGCCGTCGATACGAAGGGTATGAGGCGTCACGCGAGAGGGAGGTCAAAGGGAGCAAGAGGACGTGGACAGACGTGGGTGTCCTTTCTTCAAACACTCTTTGCGACTCGGGATTCGAGCGTTGCCTACAATCGAAAGGCACTTGAGATAGCGAAGGAAGGGAACAAATGAAGTTTCAGTATTCAGCGTCTAGGACCTCTCCCACCTCGGAACAAACGAGCTGAGTCATCGCAAGATGAAGACTTTGAGTCGAGAAAGAAGAAGATAGATATCAGAACCAAGTGGTGTCACGATGGACTCAGCCCTCCCAAAAGCGCGAGTGCAACGGCTCGAAACTTGGAAGAAACGAGGCGCGGTACCTGTACACGTTGAGAAAGCACGGCTGATCGGCTGTGAAAATTCCATGCTTCTTGAAACGAGAAACTCGCCCACCCAGAAGAAAGTGTGGCGACCAGCGAGCAATAGATGCGGGGACATGATACAAACATGGTGTTCGTTCTCGTCCCGAGTTTTGTGCTCCAAAACGAGGAAGTATCGGTAGCAGTTTGATTGCGAGACACGGCCCGGTTGTCTTTGAGAAGCCACGAGAAAGGAGCTATAGGCATCTGAAGGCCCTATACCTAAGGTTATATCAATGGGCAGCCTATCGGCAAGATGCTGGTTGACACGGGAGCAGATTAACATAATGCATTGTTACTCCATGTTACGACGTTTGGGACGTTCCAGCGAAGATCTGATCAAGACCAACGTCACGCTAAGCGATTTCAACGGCCAACCGTCGGGAAGCCAAGGGTGTTACGACGTGGACTTAACGTCGGCCCAGGCCATCCCCACGTCCTTCCTCATCGTCGGCGGCAGAGCACTTATGGCGTTACGCTGGAAGGGATTGGATCCATGCTAACGGTGGCATTCCATCCACAATGCATCGGTGCATCATACAATGGGATGGAGATGAAGTGAAGGTTGTTCATGCAGATGATTCGATCGATATCTCTTTGGCTGCCATGAACATCTGGGAAGCAAATGACCAAGAGCCGCTCTCTGGAATCAATCTGGACGGCTGTGAGCGCATTGAAGCTACAAAAAATGGGGTGAGGCTGGTCTTATCCACTGGCCTGATAGAGCAAGATCAAAGTCTATGGACGTACGTGGCAAGGCCGATCCCTGCGATCGGCCCCAAAAAATAAGAAACAAGGATCTCACTTGAAATATGCCACGTTGTCGTAGCAGGGAACCAAGGAGTTGTAAACCCTCGTTAAACATTGCAATGGAAAAGGAAGCCGATTCTAGCAATCGGCCACAATTAGCCTCAACCTACCTTCTGCCTGTGTTCATCATTGATTTGGCAGGCAATGGAAAGCTGAGATATGGGTTTACAGCAGCTGATGGACTAGAAGAGATCGAAATTGGTCCTGGGGATAAGCCATGGCCAACATTTATCAGCAAGTAGTCGGATCGACAACTACAAGGGAAGCCGATTCCAGCAATCGGCTAAAATTATTCGCACCACACATATTTGCTGATGTGCTATTTCGCATGGTGAGTGGTGAGACAAGCTTGGATTGGCTGAAAAGCCGATATCTTCAATCACTTGAAGAATTCGCTCGGGGGGCATACATACAGAGAAGGTACAAGGCCATAAAGTATGTACCCAGGGGAAGCCGATTCATGAATCAATCGGCTAATAAAAAATCGAAAATACAAATTTTTTTAAGCACAGCTGATGCACGGCCATCGACTCGAGAGGTACAAGCATCAATGGAGCAGTTGCTGATGGAGAGGTTCTACTGGAAGAACGCCTCGATGGAGTTGTGTGGTGACTCAAATCCTCTCTTCAAGGACCTCCAACTCCTCTTGCAAGTCTTAAGGTTCAGCAGTGGTAGCATAAGCATGCAGAACAGATTGAGGGTGAGCCCAACAAAGGAAGCTTATCTCTGCTAGGACCATGAGAATAGCCGATCACGAAACGATCGGCTGTGGAGAGCGTCGGAACTTCATCAGCACCCCCATTGAAGATGCATCAGTCTGCTAGAGATGATGGGCCGATCTGAGCAGCAAATCACAAGAATTGAGCCAGGAGGAGTTAAAGAGCCATTGCATGAGAAGCTTCTTGGTTCAAAGAAGGGATTTGCTGGTCCTGCTGAGCCCTCGTGGTACATCGACTCCTAGTGCATAAGCTTTCCTATCTTGTTTTGATGGGAGTGAAGGGCTGACCCTTTTCGTGGAAGCCGATGGTGACACATCTGTCTAGTGCTACGTGTGGTGTACCCGGAGGTGTCCAAGTTGGAGCTCCGTCAGCTGGATCGCATGCCCTTGATGATATCATCTTCGGGGGAAGTCTGCAATTACTGGACTTAATAGGATAACCAAAGCCTAGAGGGGTGTTTGCCCTTCAAGTTTTCTGGCAGCCGCCTTCTTTGCCATATTCATATGGCCCGAGGCGGGGGCAACTGCCACGAGATCCAACGCTCGCAGGGAGCGATTTTGGTTAAAATCGGCTGACGCTGCACCATAGTAGAGGGGCTGATAGTGAAGAACCGTTGGAGTCGGTCTAAAGGGTTTGAAGGGGGAGCCATTATCATTGATAGGCTCTGGACCAGTTTGTTGCTGCAAAGGAACAGAACATCACAAGGAAAGTGGTGAGCAAATGGTACCTGTTATGCAGGTGTATCAGCTTCAACGTCAAGTTGTTTCAGCTATGGTCCTAGAAGCTTTCCTGGAGGCGTTAATTCAGGAGTTTTGCCGTCAGGTCAAACATCACGATCGGATGATTTTGAAGTCCAAAGATTTAGGGGTCTCAAGGCTGTGTGCTGGACCTGTTCGATTGGAAGTTTGGATCCTGAATTTCAAGGATTGCAAGTTACCATCTGGGGAGGCAATTGACTTTGTCTAGCAATTCATTATAGAAAACTGATGCATTTCCATCGATCATTGAGCGTCGACCAAGGTGACAATCGGCAAAATCAAGATGGGAAAATCGGCTAAATCAATATGGAAGAGATCGGCAAAGAGTCAAATTGGAAATTTCTTCTGGTGATAATCAGATTTCTTCATTGATAATCGGGGAATCAACTTATGGAAGGAGATGATTGCTCTCAAAAGAAATTACTAGGGGGATCACATTGCCCCATCTACTACTCCTAGCTCTATCCTATCTAGGGGCCGCTGCTGCCCTCATCATCGTCATCGCCGCTGTCGGCGTTGCTCCCGGCCGGCTCGTCGTCACATTCTTGTGAGCAGCGGCGAGACCCTCGTGTCCTCGTCTTCATCGTAAATGAAGTAAGTAGATACATTATCAAGTACATGTTGCTTGGGCCAAGGACAGAGGCGCTTGGCCGGCGGCTCGTCGGCTCGGAGGAGGTGTCGTCCTCCTCCTCTTCTTCCTCCTTCACACCTCCTCGGAGGAGGTGAAATCGTCCCAGGAGAGAAGCGATCGGCGTCGCTCTCCTCTCAGGCCCGATAGAGAGCTTGGTGAGTCGCTCCCAGTCGGTCGGGGACTTGTGGTCCTCGGGCAGACGGAAAATGGAATGGCCTCGGCTCGTCCCCGTCGGCTATGTGGCGCGGCGGATGTTGGCAGCGTGGAGCTCCTGCGGATTCCTCAGCGTCGGCTCCCCGGGAGAGCGGGATTGAACCAGAGGAGGCTCGACGAGGAAGAGAGGAGGAAGAAGGGGGAAGACATGGTGGCAAAGAGGGTTTTTGGCTGGCGGCTGGTTTGGAGCGAGGAAGGGAACTGCAAGAAGTGGCTAAATAAAAGGGGATATAGCAGAGATTTAATGCTTAAGCAGTTTTCGAGGATGTGGTACCAAAGCCGTCAAATCGTGCGGAAAGTTGAGAAGGCAAGGTGTCATGATGAAGAATCTTTACTGACGGTTCTGCTCACCTTGCAGACATGGCCCCTCGGAAAGGAAAAGCAGGTGGTTTTTGAAATTATCATTACCAAAACCGGGGGGCATGTGTTATCACGGATTTTGACCAAATCGGAGATGGGCCGTGGTGGTGGGCTTGAAATATACACATGGAGTCTTGGAAAGCATTCGCGCGAAGAGTTTGGAGCTTAATTGCCTATGTATACGTAATATAGTAGATCGCATCGTAGTTTAGATTAGAAGATGGGATTTAACTCGTGAGTTAGGTGCACGCCTCAATTAGAGAGTCCCTTGGACTATAAATATGTATCTGGTTATCGGAAAAGGAGGACAATCACGTTCTATGCGCACAAATCAGGCGCGCCATACCCCTTCTTTCGAGGTTCTCCCGGGTGGCATCATCTTTGCCTAGATCGCATCTTGCAATCTAGGCAGCACAACGTTTATTCGTTTACCTTGTGTTGCTCGTGCTGAAACGTTGTTGATGGCGAGTAGCACTATTTATAGTATAGATGTTTTGGGGCCTGCATAGATGCTTTTCTTACGTTATCTGCTTAGCTGTACCGTCCCTCAATATCTAGCTGCCCTTACACCTATCAAGGTGTAAGGGGCAGCATCTTTCTTGTTCGTTACTTAGTAGATCAGATCTGTTATAGTTGCTTCCTTGTTCTTCAAGGGTTAGTTTAATATCCGTATGGTTAGGCCTTACGGGTTGAATGATCCGGTAGTGCGTTAGGTATGGTTCGTTAGTCCTAAGAATGTTCAGGGAATTAACTTAATGTTGGTTTTAGGCCTCTTTTAGGGTTAGTTTTCCATTATCTTTCGTGTCTGTTAGGCTCAACTACGTGTAGGATGTTCCGATCATACGGTGAAAACCCTAAACTGTCGTAGATTGGTTTAGCTTTGTTATGATAAGCAGGATCCCCATGTCATTGAGTCAGCACTGAACCATGGGGACGTCGGCTCTTTGGCGCGTCCACGAAACAACTTGAGAGCCATTAGGGCTCGTATTTAATGTTCACGTGTCTGCCATGCAGGAACTAATCGAAGCAATTCAACACCTTCTGGCCAGGTATAGGTCCAGGGTGGCACGCCTACGCAACCGCCGGGTCGTGTGCAGGCATTTGCGGGATGACGTCGAGGGACCGGGGCCCGCTGCCGCCTTGGAAGCCTCCCGCAGCTCTTCGTGTTGCTTAACCACTGCTCGCCGGTGGGTTTGGCAAAACAACAGAGTGAAAAGATGCTTAGGCGACTGAAGAAGACCTTGCCTTATGTGGAGCCCTTCCAAAATCTGTTTGTTGTGGATTTCGCATGGCCAGGTACTACCGCTCGGGCAGCGTATTACGAGGACCAGTGACCTGTTGCTCCTTACGGCACCACACGTGGAGCCCTGACATTGCTGTGGTGCATTTTGGGTTAAGATCTTGGACTGGGTTCCTAGGCCACTAGCTCGACGTGTCGAGAGCCATCTTGCCCGGTAATGCCGCATCTCGGAAATATGACCGGTACTAACAGACTGGCCCGTGCTATGATTCACTCGGAAAGAGTGACTCAAGTGGTAGTTCCGACATCGGTACACTCAAGGTTCGGGAAATTTCCAGGGGGCTTCGACGAACTTGGATGTGGTATCACGATCATTACTACTGTAAAACTGTTCTAGGCCGGCGTGTACCCTATGTTGAGGAAGCTGATGATGGTGCTACCGCCCCTTCCAGTGCTGATCATCTGAGAAAACACATGTTTTCCTCAGCTTTTCAGCACCTCTCAAGCTGTTGCCTCCACACATACAAAACCTGAAAATCTATCAACTAAGCCTACCGGTGACTATAGCTTCAATCTTGGTCTTCCGATCTTGAGGTGTTCAACGAGAACACCGTGTACCTACAAACATGTCAACAACTATGCACATGGTAAAATTATATTCTAGTGTTGTGATCAAACACACAAAACCTTATGGGATGACTTTGCTCTTTCAATCTCCCCCTTTTTGGTGTTTGATGACAACACAAATTTTTTGCAATAGAGCACAAGATATTATGATCAGATTGAGATTTTCAAAATATAGACGAAGCTCCTCCTAGATGTGTGCATAATTGAAACTTGCATTCGAGTACAAATGCACAACATCTAGAGACAATACCCCCCCTAGATTTTACAAACCGATGATACATGCAACACAAAGATATGTATCGAGATATAGCATATTCACAACATGATGCAACGAAATAGATAAGGAGAGTTTGGGTTTCAAATTCATACCATAGTCGTAGAAATCCCAAACTCAGCCAATATGTAAAATCCATATTTCTTCATCATGATGGTATAGAATAGCCAATTAGTAAGCATCATGAGAATACCAAAGTTCTAGCATACCACTACTTAAGTAGCTATTACAAACCGGGGTCCCAAATAGAGCGAAGTTCAAGCACGAATAGAGTTCAACATAACTAGAGATAAAAGTGGTGCCATGGCAAGAAGGTGCAAAAAGGAAACATGCAAGCACTTGGAACCAACCAATGCAAATTCCTGATTCCTAATAGAGCAACCTCTCCCCCTTTGGCATCAGAACACCAAAAAGAGAATGGAGCATGCTAGCGTCCCAAGGAATCACTCATCATCGCCATCCTCCTCATGCTCGACCTCTTCATCGTCATCTTCATCTTCATCATCCTCATCCTCATCCACATACTCCTCTTCATCTTAAACTTCAACATGAGCTTGGCCTCGAGGGCGAGGTGGAGAGGCACGATCCCATGGCTCATGAGCTTCAGTAATAGAGTCTTTGGAGCTTATCCACATGTGCTTGGAGATCCATTCTTCTGGTGGCATGATGACATTCTTGGAACCTTCGGAGACATCAAGTCCCATATGTGCCATCATGGCCTTTTGGCATTGGCACATCTTCTTGTTTTGCACATGAGCATGGTACATCCTATCTTGAAGGTCAAACTTGAGGCAAAACGACTTGTTGATCCTTGCGGTGAGCTTGGCAAACCAACCCTTGGTCTTGGAAAGGGGAACTTCATAGTTCGGATCCCCTTCCTCTTCTTCTTCTTCCTTGGCTCTGGGAACATACCAAGGCTTCTCATGTTGCTTGATCAAGGGACCTCGTCACACGGGATGCTTTGAGAGGCGGCCACATTGAGTGAGTAGATCTCCATTTTCTGCGTCATTCCACTTGATTCAAATGAGTCTCATGATGCATGGGGCAAAGGCCGAGATCTTCCTCACCAAGGAGCAATCACACATCTCATGCCAAATGTAGTCAATAGTATCTAGCCGCTTGCCCTTGCCCTTGTTGCGATGAGTGAGCACTAGGAGATCAACAAGGAAGCCGTGCACTTCGTCGAGGTTGCCTTTCTTGGGGTTGACGGTGTTGCGGTAGCCCCAGTTCATGATGCCATACATGGTAGGAGATCATAGGCGCTGCCACAACGAGCTCTTCCGGCAATGTAGAGATAATCATTTTATCCTTGCTCATAGGCTTGTGGCGAACATGAACATGGATGGCATGGGGGAAATTGGTTGGATGAACGGTGTATCCAAGCCCATTGGCAAATCCTTCCCAAGTAGCATACATGAGGTGTTCCTTGGTCATCCAAGTGAGGGAGCGGACTTCATGTTCTTGAAGACTCCGTTGCTACTAACGCCCGCTACCTTTTGCTACAAGGTTAGGTCGGACGGCTACCGCTGCAGCAGCCATGGTGGGGAGCTAGGGATTGGCGGTGGCGGTGCTACGGACAATGATGGCGCCGCGGCTGCTGTGGGGACATGCACCGGCGACACGTGCTTCTCTGCGCGAGTGGATGAGAGCGGGGGCAGCATGCTGCCGACGGGGCGGGGGCGCTGCAAGCTGGCCTTGATGTCGCCCAATTTTCTGCAGGCGGGAAGTCGACGAGACTACCCAAATCCCCTTTTTAGTATGTGTGTGAGGAGGCCGGGAGGAGTGGGGTGATGGACTTGTATTTTTCCTCTCTTTTTTCACGGGATTGTTGACCAGATACGGACCAGCCGTAGCTTTTCGGGTGGGCAGACCCCGGGGATCGGATGAGTTGATCCCTCGGGGACGCTCAACTCTGCCCTTTTAATTACTACTCCCTCCTTACTAGGGAATAAGGTGTATAATTTTTTGCACGCTTATTAAGGAGAGTTGAGGCATTGTTAGCCAGGAGAGAAAAAATCGGGATGTTTCCTTTCCTGCCCCTACATGCAGTGCTACCTCCTCCTTAATTCTCTCTCGTTAACTTCCAGGACTCTTTGGTTTCCCCATCGCGCCGGCTACCTTTTCCACCTTTCCTCCTTCTCTCTCTCTCTCGCACAGGACCTCCATTGATGGAGAGGAGGATCCATGGAAAAAATTCTGCCCAGCCGAAAACCGATTACATGAACAACGATTGGTTGCAACGTAGTGCCACGGATCAGAGCGAATTTGAACGGTGGAGATCGAGATCAGATGCGAAGATGTGGTCTTGGCGCCATGGTTTCAAATCAATGTCGAAATTTTCGATGGCCTATAAAAGCTTGGCATCATGCTTGCTGTGCTCATTGTCTCTTTCCTGTAGTCCTCCTTCTCCTACCTCAAATCATGGCGCACGTCGACCTCAACGAGCCCATCGACTGGGATGATCTGGATGATTTCGATGGGGAGGCCAGGGAACTTGCAGGAGATTTTTTCTTTGAGGTGGACAGCGACGGAGGTAAACTTGTTGATTTTGTTCTGTTATTTCAGTTGGAGACGGAGTGATTCGATTCTTACAAGTTTCTCTGTTTTGAGCAGATGAGGATAGCAATGTTGATGAGCCAGAGCAGATGCTGGACTTGAATTCATCGACGGACGGGGGGAACGGTGGACGACGGCATACTCTCGGCCTCACCGGTCTGCGATCAGCTCAGAGGTGGAACTCGGATGTATCAGGCGGTGGCGGACACGGTCTAGGACGTGGCCCGCTGTACGTGGGCGAGACAAGCAGTGCTGCAGCTCGCCGTGCCGCACAGTTCGCCGGCGACTCAAGCGGCGACGGAGCTGGCCGTGGCGCACAGTTCACAGGCGACTCAAGCGGCGACGGAGCTGGCCGTGGCGCACAGTTCACGGGCGACTCAAGCGGCGACGGAGCTGGCCGTGGCGCACAGTTCACGGACGACTCAAGCGGCAACGAAGCTGGCCGTGACTGAGGTGACGGCGAGGCTCAACTCGTGCCCTTCCCTCCCTTCAACGACGTCTTCATGTTCACTAGTCCCTCCATCGCCGCACGAGCCCGTGGATGTGTTGGACGCGGAGCTGCTGGACGAGGCGATCGTGGGCGTGGAGCTGCAGGACGAGGCGCTCGTGGGCGTGGAGTTGCTGGACGCGGAGCAGCAGGGCGAGGTGACTGTGGACGCGGAGCTCGTGGGCGTGGAGATCCTGGGAGGGGATGCGGTGGCCGTGGAGGTGCCGATGGTGGCCATGACCAGGAGACCGATGGGCAAGATCAGGAAGCTGAGCAGAACGGAGGAGATGGTGCAGGTACTGTTCGTTTGCATGTGCACTGTTCACTGTTTGCATGTACACTGTTCACAGTTTGCTGTTTCCAGAATCATGTCCGTTTTGCACATTAGTAGATCATGTCGAGTTTGATCATGTTTTTTAGAATCAAAATTTTCAAATTTACAGAATAATAGATCATGTCCATCTGCTACTGTTTTTGAGAATCGAAATTCTAAGTTTACAGATTAATAGATCATGTTATATCATGTTGATCATGTTTTGAAATTTTCTAGGAGCAACACATGAAATTTGCTACTCTATCATGTTGATCAAGCTACTGTTTCTAGATATTTTAGGAACATGTTATGCTACTGTTTTAGGAGTAGTATGCTACTATTTGTAGATCATGTTTTAGGAACAATGGAAACTAATTTGTAGATCATGTTTTAGGAACAATGGTACTATATCTTAGATCATGTTGATCATGCTACTATTTCTAGATATTTTAGGAACATGTTATGCTACTGTTTTAGGAGTAATATGCTACTGTTTGTAGATCATGTTTTAGGAACAATGGAGTACTGTTTGTAGATCATGTTTTAGGAACAATGGTATTGTATCTTAGATCATGTTGATCATGCTACTGTATTTTAGATTATGTTGATCATGTTCATTTTCTACTGCATTTTAGGAGTAGTTCATGTCCTTAATGCCATGCTACTGTTTTTTCTGCAGTTGTACCATTAGGACGAATGGTGAACGTTCGTAGGGTTTATAGTGATGAGGACAAAAGGAAAATTGTTCCAGCCCTTTTGCGTAAAACAAAGCCAAATGTGTTGAGTGATGGTGTAACTAAAGAAGTGGCAGCCCAGTTCATGGTACCGTTGCGAGTTGTGCAACGTGTATGGTTTGATCATCTTCAAGGTATTGAGAATGTTTGTAACAAGAAACCTTTGAATTGTTGGTGTAAAAGAGTTGAGGTTGATCCCGAAGCCATCATGCAAATTCCACCATCCAAGAGGACAACTTTGAAGGATCTTGCTTTTGAGCTGAACATGTCGATATCCACTTTGCATAGGAGGTTCAAGGAGAAGGAATTTAGGAGGCACTCAAATGCCATCAAACCTCGCATCACGGATGACAACAAGAAAGAAAGGGTTCGCTATGCACTCAGTAGGCTCGACCCGGATAGTGTGGAGCCTAAGTTCCAAGGCTCATACAACGTCGTCCACATGGATGAAAAATGGTTTTACAGAACCAAAGGTTCTCAAAATTATTATTTGGCCAATGAAGAGTAAGAACCGTACCGATCATGTCAAGCAAGAATTACATTGACAAGGTCATGTCTATGTTTAGGAAGACCAAGGTTTGATGAGGATGGAAATTGTATTTTTGATGGTAAAATGAAAAACGTCGTAGTGCCCGAACAATGGAAACTAAAACGAGGAATGTTACACGAGATGTTAGCCGAGAGTTCCTTATTGAAAAAGTCTTGCCCGCTATCAAGGAGAAGTGGCCGTTGGAGGATCGTTGGAGCCCAATATTCATTCAACAAGACAACGCCAAGACTCATGTCTTACCAAATGATCCCGAATTTTTAGAAGTTGCTGCCAGGTGGTTGGGACATTAGACTAGTTTGTCAACCTCCAAACTCACCGGATACAAATATTCTTGATTTGGGTTTATTCGCCGCTCTCCAATCATTGTTTCGAAAAAAATCACCAACTTCTATTCTTGACATTCTCATGAAGGTGCCAAAAAAATTATTTGGTTTTATTTGCAATGTTTTAATTATTATTTTACTAATCGTAGCATTCTAATGAAGGTACAACAAGCATGGAATGAGTACCCAGTTGAGAGGAGCAATCGTGTCTTCTTGACACATCAAACGTGCATGGTGGATGTGATGAAGCTTATGGGAGAGCACCGGTACAAGATCACGCACATGAGGAAGGGGGTTCTAGAGAGACTACAGATACTACCTCAAGTGCTTCATGTTGATCCCGCTATTGTAAATGCTACTAGAGAGTTTATCATGTCGTAAGTCCATGTATGGACAAGACAATTTTCAATTTGTAATGGCACGAAACATCAAAGTAATGCATGAACATTGAAATGACATGATAATGATCAGTTTTGGATTACAATCTCATCATACCGCAATGTCTAAATATTTTATCTAATCCTCACGGAAACGGTACACGCCATTGTCATCAAGATAGATGTTCGGATGGTGAACATGACATCAAATATGACTGCTCACCTGCTGTGAGAAATTCATACTGACGCACTTCTTCTCCATCCAACTCTGCATCTCGCAGTCCATGTCCGCAGCACCGCCCATGTCCGCAGCACCGTCCATGTCCGCAGCACCGTCCATCTCTGCAACATCGTCCATCTCCGCAGCACCGTCCATATCCGCAACACCATCCATCTCCGCAACATTGTCAATCTCCGCACCAATATCATCTGCAAGTTCGTTATCTAGGTTGTCCATCCACTCCACGAAAGTACTCTGCAAATCAGTAAGCCACTGCATACAAAATTACAACAAACTTAGCATACATGTTCTTGAACATATGCAAATTGGAGAGACGGCCAGAGGCTGGCATATGCAAATTGATGCTAGCACGTACCTCCATGTTCATTGTGTGTTCCTCCATGAATTCATTGTCCTGCAAGATGTACTGTTCCACGTCTAGGGTTGGGATTCCCTGAACCCTCGGTAGGGTTCCGCCATGGCCGGTCATGGCCAGGTCGCTGCCCATGCCATTGATCCCACTAACACCACTAGAACCACAACCTTCCTCCATCACTCGGACGGCAGGGGAGACCAGGAACACCGCTGCTAGCGCCACCAACGCCGCCCCCAGCACCATGAGCGCCGCCGCCCTTTGGAACTAAACTGCCACAGCCGCCATCAGCATGGAGAGATCTCCGCAAGAAGAAAAGAATGGGAGAAAGGGGAAGATGAAGTGGGCGAGTGAAGGGGGAGAGGATCCCTGCCCGACCACCATGATCTATAGGGAGTCTGTGAGGCGGTTACAGTAATTCAGCGCAGGAGTCGAAGAGAAAGGCGACTGCGCGTGCGACTCGAGGAGGAAGACGGGCGCGCGTGGCCTGGGATCGCAGGGGTAATTCGGGAAACCATCAGGAGGGAGGGACCTGGCGCCTTAAGCCTTGACCAAAAAAACAGAAAAAATTTACGCCTTATGCCCTGATAAGGAGGGAGTACAAAGTTTAAGGAAATACATACACATCCAAATCAATCAACCCAATTATTTGTGTATAATTACATCCATGGCCATCCAAATTTAGACATGACCATCTATTTTTCCCGGCCATATTCATTACAAAACAGACACAAATTTTCTGACTACGGTGCCTCGTGGCTGGCTTGACCTAGCCTCCTTAAGTACTTCGGCGCCTCCCTCCACGAGTTGCATGCACGTCGACTAATCATCTCATGGCGACGCCCATTCAGAGAGGCAGCCTTTTCGGGGTTGTACGTCTACGCCGATTCATGTCGGTCCGTCCCTAGGACGACACGGCGGCGATAGCCATGCCCGGCCTCTCCCCGCCCTCCTCCTCCTCTCGCCCCTGCCAGTAGCCTACTTTACATCTACTATGGGTTTCGACAACAACGGGGTCTTCTTCTTTGCATCAACTCTAGGGATCTCGCAACCTGTGGGGCGGAGGATGAGTCGGCATCGTTCTACGGGCGCGTGGGATTGATCAGGTCAAGATGGTGGTGGCTCCGGCGGCAATGGTGTCATCTACATTAGGATGCTCAGATCCACGATGGATGCCTGGGGGCAACAGTGGTCGACTTGCTGCCCTTGGGAAGTTGGGGGAAAACAGGCCCGCCTTCTCCTCCTGCTCGGAGGATGGCAGTTTAGTATCTACGTACACCGGATTTGGATTAGACGGGTTGTGTCTTTCCCACCAGAGCTCGCAGCAAGAGAAAACGGAGCGCAGTTTCGACCGAGGGAGCTATGGGCGCGTTTGGTAGCATGCATGGACCTTGGCTCGCATCGGCGCAACAAATTTCGGTCCGTTTGGATGCCTGCAGCCCACTGCGTTCTTGCATGAACCGGGTTTTAAAGCACCCCGGGACAGGCCCTGGAGGAACGCCCGGAATGGCAGTTTCTCCGGGGCCAGGCCCGTTGCGGCCAGAAGCCTGCACGCGTGGAGAAGGGAGGCGGAAACGCCGCGTCCCTTCGGGAACACGCGCCATAATTAGGCTCACCGCTCCCTCTCCTTCCTCTCACTCGCGACCTCCCCCAAACTGTCACATCACCTGGCGGTTCCCCTCCCGCCGACCAATCCGCCGCACCGCCGCACGGAGGAGCACCGGTACCGGAGGAGGAGACATCGGCGAGTAGCACCGCGACATCGGCCTCAATCTGCTCCGCAGTCTTCATCGGCATCTCGACTTCGCCCGCAACCTCGAGCTCGTCCTCGGCCGGAACAATGGCGGTAACGACCTCTCCTTCTCACCTTCGTACCTGTTCTGGCAGAACATGGCATTCTCGGGCATTTGCAACGACATGCACATTAGATCTGCTAGGGTTTCCGTTAGGATAGCGGTCGGATTGACGTTTGCAAGGTGTTCGTCCCTATTTCTTGATGTTCTTGTCCAGTTCTTGCTTTTCACGGTCTCGATTTGCTTAGATCTGTTACTCTAATATCGGATTGCGGTAGATCCTTCCTAGATCAGACTTTTGGATTGCTGAAACTAGTAGATCTTACTGTGCATGCAAAGAGGGGACGGGTTTTTTGTGCTGGGGTTTAGAAGGTTGAGATTGCTGTGCGGAATGAGTCCCGGTAGTTTGTTGTAGATTGTGTAGTTTCTGATTGAACTAGACCTATGATTGTAACCGGTAATCATAGTGTGTGGAGATGATTGATCAAAACCTATGGCATGACTGAACATCACCATGCCATTGGTTCAGATCAAACATCTCCTCCATATGTGCTCATTGTATGAGGCCTATGCTACCTTGCTTTCCATGTTTGTACTTCTTCAGTTATTCAATGGCCAATGATTCAACAATGGCACAACGGAAGGCAGGGTGCTGCCCTCAAACTTAGTCGTGTGTGCCATATTTGTTGCAAAGTAGACTTAGTTTGCGGACAGTCCCTTTGCCTGCCGTGTGATCCAATATATGAGGCCTCATTTTGTTTGTCTACTGCAATGGCCAATGATTGAACAATGGCACAACGGAAGGCAGGGTGCTGCCCTCAAACTTAGTCGTGTGTGCCATATTACTTGCACACTAGACTTAGTTTGCGGACAGTCCCTTTGCCTACCGTGTGATCCAATATATGAGGCCTCATTTTGTTTGTCTAGTGCATTTGCCAATGATTCAACAATGGCACACTGGAAGGGAAGGTGCTACCCTCAAACTTAGTCGTGTGTGTGTGATTACTTGCACACTAGACTTAGTTTGAGGGCAGTCCCTTGAGCTGCCGTGTGATCCAATGTATGAGGCATCACATGTTTCCAATGTTCGTTTTCATCTATATACTTGTGAGCAGGCACACCTCTAATGGCATGTGTTCTTGTGGCAGACTGAGAAGCTCAAGCTTGGGTCACCTGAGACCCCCGACGAGGGACCGTCCAAGAAGCGAAGGGCGGCTAACGTCGGCCACTTCCAGCCGGACGTAGGGCCGGACCAGTTCCTGCGCATCGTCTTCAGGCCCACCTTCAACCGGCTACGGATCCCTCATGATTTCGTCAGGTGGTTCGGAGAAATCCCTTCGAACATCATCGTCACCACCAACATTGGCTGCTACTGGAGGATGGCTACAGTGAGAGAAGGCGATGATGCATACATCGACTAGGGGTGGGCGGCCTTCGCCGTCGCTCATCAGCTGCAGATAGGCCAGTTACTCGTCTTCAAGAAGGTGTTGTTATCACCAGAATTTGACCAAGCCAGGTGGGCCGTGATCAAGATAAACTTGAAGATATATGCGTAGAGAGATGTGTGAATCGGCCTTGTTTATCAAGTTTGGGCTAGCTAGCCCGTGTATCTTTATATAGTAGGTTACGTAGAGATTAGAGTTTGTCTCGTGCACGGTTTGGTGCACGCCCACATTAGAAAGTCCCTTGGACTATAAATATGTACCTAGGGTTTATGGAATAAACAACAACCAACGTTCAACACAAACCAATCTCGGCGCATCGCCAACTCCTTCGTCTCGAGGGTTCCTCCGATAAGCACCATGCTGCCTAGATCGCATCTCGCGATCTAGGCAGCACGAGCCTGCCTAGTTGTTCATGCGTTGCTCGTTGAAGCCTTTTTGATGGCGAGCAACGTAGTTATCATAGATGTGTTAGGGTTAGCATTGTTCCTAGTATCATATGCTGTCGTAGTGCAACCCTTGCGCATCTAGCCGTCCTGTACCTCATCATGGGTGCAGGGCGGCACCCGCTTGATCGTTATTTAGTAGATCTGATCCGTTACGGTCGCTCCTTGATTCATCAAGGATTAGTTTAATATCTGCAATAGTTAGGCCTTACAAAGGGTTGGAGGATCCAGCGGCATGCAGGTGTAGTTTGCTGCCCCTAGACAGGACGTTCGAGGATCAACCTAGTGTTGGTTTTTAGGCCTTGTCTAGGGCTGGCTTACGTTTACCGTGCGTGAGCGCGAGGCCCAATCGTGAGTAGGATGATCCGATTATGCGGTGAAAACCCTAGATCGTCGTGGATCTCATACGCTTTATCATGATCAAGCAGGACCACCATATATTCGGCCACCTCGGACGAATCATGGGTGGATCGGCTCCATGAGCCGATTCACGGGACAACCTGAGAGCCGATCGAGGCTCGTATTTAACGTGTACGTGTGTGCCCTGCAGGAAACTAAGCGAGGCATCATCCACACCTTCCTGACCAGGTATAGGTCGGTGGCACGCCCTTGCAATTTGCATCGGCGCGCGACCAGAGGCTTTGTGGGCCGTCGCTCCGAGGGATGGGCCAGCCGCAGCCCTAGTTGTTCCGGCTCTACGGGTTGACTGGCCGCGTCCGCCGGTGGGTTTCTGACGTCAACACATTCTGGCACGTCCGGTGGGACAATCTTCAACGACAATCTTCAACAACCACCTCGCCATCCACATCAGAGATGGCGGAAGAAACTCCGGTCACCTACGAGGAGCTCACTGGCGAGCTCAAGAAGAAGTACGACGAGGTCAAGGTCCTCCTCGAAGCCGACCTCATCGGCTCTTTCCACAGGACCCGCTCCCATGGCATCAGATGGAAGGGGTTCTCACCTGACGGCGCACTTGATGGAGTGGACCTATCCACCCCGTCAGAAGAACGCACCAGGTCGCTGCGTCAGGAGATCAACTTCATGGTGGCTCATTCGCTGCACCGCCATTCCGAGAGCCCGGTGAACACGTTGGAGCGCGTCGCGCTGCGCGTGATCCAGAGATCATGAGCCATCGTACTCTCCGTCGGACCAGCCCTAGGGACTCACCAAGGGGAATTGCTACTCAGTCCCGTCCACCGCTGCCGTTCGCGTTGGCGGCGCCCGAAGCGCCGAACTCATCGGCCTATGTCGTCTACAAGATTGGTGGTGACCCTGACTACCAATTCCTGACGCGCCCAAGGAGATCCCGCACGGGTACGCGTGCGCATACGTGCCAGACTGCAGCACCTGGGCACCCTCGAACCAGGTTGCTATAGCAGGGACTTCTGGGGCAGAGGAACGTCGGAGGCAGACCCCGAGAAGCAAACGTGGCTAGCTAAATACGCCACCCCGACAAAACTCCCGAGCCCAGCTCCTGCAGTTGGCTCGGAAGAAACAGGCATGGCTGGTTAAGTACGCCACTCCGACGAATCTTCAGGGTTCGGCACCTGCAGCCATCACCGCGGATCAAATTTGTACGATCCTGAAAGATCAGTTCGGCATGATGCCGAAAGAAAGGCGATCGGCTATACCAAGCCGTACCCCAACGAGTACGAATTGATCCCGCTACCACCCAAATATCGGCTCCCGGACTTCACAAAGTTCAGCGGATCAGATGGCTCCAGCTCCATCGAGCATGTGAGCCGATATTTGGCACAGCTGGGCATGATCTCAGCGTCGACGAGCTGCGCGTGAGGTACTTCTCACAGTCCCTCACAGGATCGGCTTTCGGCTGGTACACGTCGCTGCCACCGAACTCAATCCAGACTTGGAAGCACTGGAAGAACGGTTCCATGAGCAATATCACTCAGAGGCTTCCGAGGCTGGCATTGCCGATCTAGCACAAGTACGACAGAAGCGAGAAACGGTGTCGAATACATCCAGCGCTTCAGGACCGTTAGGAACCGATATTCGGTTCACGTAAGCGAAAAGGAAGCAGTCGAGTTGGCGGTGGTGGGTCTGTCATCATCGATCAAGGACGTGGCCTCCCAAGCGGACTACCCGTCACTAGCGCACATGGTTCAGAAGCTGTCAGCATATGAACAGCGTCACCCAGATGTCTACCAGGACAAGTTCAAGCGGGTGGTTACCATGGTCGACGCAGGCGAAGATGAGGTCGCTACGGGAGAACAAGAGGTTGCGGTGGCTGAGTGGACTCGAGCGGCAGGACCAGTAACCTGCAAATGGGTGAAGCCACCAGGACCTCCAAGAGGATTCGACTTCGACGTGACGAAAACCGAGCAGATTTTCGATCTCTTACTCGCGGAGAAGCATATAAAGATTCCCGAAGGCCACAAAGTTCCCACGGTGCAAGAGCTGAACGGAAAGCCATACTGCAAGTGGCATAACACGTTCACCCACACCACTAACGACTGCAGGGTGTGGCGTCAGCAGATCCAGATGGCAATAGAAAATGGGCGACTAATTTTCAACCAGTATGCCATGAAGGTCGACACACACCCCTTCCCCGCCGTCAACATGGTGGAGTTCGCCCACCTCGGAGGGTGCCAGCCTGATTTCTCAGCCAACATCAGCATGGTAGAGCTTGGACACCGCTCTGAGAAGGACGGGGATGAGGACAGCTGCTCTCAGAGCAAGGACACAGAGGGGGCCGCTCCATGCGATCGGCTCCGTCAAGATGGCGTCACAGAGGGGGAAGTTAAGAACCTAAGATATCAACGACCCCTCTCTGATCACCTCCTCAATAAGTACGTGAGTCGGTATGATCAACGCCGGCAACACGGCGACGATGATGGAAGAGGCCGTATGGCTAGAAATGACAGAAGACATCGTCGGCATAATCACGATGAGGAGCGGCAGGAGCGCCACGCCAGGGAGCAGGACGATACGGACAGGCATTGGGACTGCCCTTTCTTCAGACACTGCTGGGATTCAGGAATGAGCCGATTACCAACAATCGGCAACTGCCCAGAATGCAACCAGAAAAAGAAGGAGGCAGCCAACGTGTCTGTGTTCGAGCGCCTAGGGCCTCTCCCACCACAAAAGACGTGCTGAGACCCCTCTGTTGGAAGATCTCGAGGATTCGGAAGACGAGGGGAAGACGAAGAAGACAGTACCACCGTCCAAGGTGGTGCCCTGATGGTCTCAGCCATTCACAAAAGCGCAGGGTTCAGCGATTGCGCGGTCTGGAGGAAGCCGAAAGGTTATACTTGCATACGCCGAGGAAGGCACGACCTGATTTGGCTGCGAAAGTCCAGAGGACCCTGGATGAGGAGGGACTGCCGCAAAGAAAAGAGTGGCGCCCCAAGCAAAGGAAAGCCGATGATGAAACATCGGCTGGCACAAACATGGTGCTCGTTCGTCCGGCGAAGTATAGAGCTCCACGATCACACGATGCACCTAAGGTGGACAACAGCAAGCGCACCAACGTGATAAAATCGGAGATTGGGCTGGTTTTGTCCACCGACATGGACGAGTAGCAAGACTACGTCAATAAGCAATGTGGCGAGGCTGATCCTTGCGATCGGCCCTCCGAAACTGTTGAAGGGATATTACAAAACCTTCACCGAGCAAGCAACGTGGAGGCCGATTCCAGCGATCGGCCAAAATTATCCTCACCATCCATTCTGCCTGGGATCAACGTTTGACCCAACAGGGACTACCTGACGAGCCGATACCATCAATTCTCTTGACAGAATCGGCTCGGGGGGCACCTAGATGGATAATACTAAGTATGGGGGCCGATACACAAATCGGCCTAAAAATTTTAAAATTTTACAGCCGATGCAAGGGCATCGACTTCAGAATTGAGAAGTAGCCGATGCGCAGCCATCGACTCAAGAGGAAAGGAGCCGATCTGACCAGCAGGGCGCTAAGAGCGGACTGGAGAAACTCGGGGGGCAGCTCGCCTTGAAGGCTCTCTGTTTTGGGAAGCCGATTTATGTGCAAATCGGCTGGCTCTGCATGATCAAGCCCAGGCTAATTCAGCTAAGTTACGCGTCCTCGTTTCTGTTTTTGCCTTGGCCAAGACTCGGGGGGCAGCAGGCCTGGTGGATATTTTGTTCTGCTCCGTTTAAAGAACCGATTGGGATGCCATCGGCTGATCCTTCAGTACGACCTTCTTCACAAATGATGAGTATTGAAGAGGATTATTGGGTTTGGTTGGAAAAGTTTAAAGGTTTTCCTGAAGATCCTGCATTTTCTGCCAGATTTAGAAAATCATCAGTTGAAGAAGGGAAGAGCGAGTTTCAAAGGCCGATGCGATGCTATCGGCTCATTACGCATTGGCAAAGGGGACGAATCGGCAAGGTCAGTGGAAGAGGAAATCGGCAAATCAAATTGGGGAAAAGTTCTTCATTAATAAGAAAGATTTCTTACATAGTAGAGCTGATTGCCCTCGAAAGGGGATACATTGCCCCGCCTACTTCTACGGATCCTATGCTAAGGGCCCTATCTACGGGCCATTGCTGCCCTCATCGTCGCCGTCATCGCGTCGGGCGCTGCTCCCGGCCGGCTCGTCGTCGCTGCTAGCCGGCTGCCAGCAGGACCTTCATTGTCCTCGTCTCCTCGTCGTCGTCGCGCCGCTGTCGAAGTCACTCAGATTTCCCGGCCAGGGGCAATGGCGCTTGGCCGGCGGCTCGTCGAGCTTTGCGCCGTTGCCCTCCTCTTCCTCCTCCTTCACCTCCTCGGAGGTGGCCCCATCCCAGGGGAAATGATCATCCTCGCTTTCTTCCACCGCTTCCTTATCGACAAGGAAGCGGAGATCGCTCTCCCCGTCGGTCAGGGACCTGTCGTCCTCTGACCAGATGGAGAAGTCATGGTCTGACTCCTCCCCCGCAATGGCGCGGCGGATGTTGGCCGCGTGGACTTCTGCCGGGTTGTACTCCGGCGTCGGCTCGCGGGATGTGGAGGACTGGCTGGAAAGATCCGATGGAGCAGAGGAAGAAGAAGACATTGTGGCGCAGGAGGGCTTTTTGGGATGCTAATGCGAAGAAGATGCAGAGGAGAACTGTTCGTAGCAGTTAAATAAAAAGGGGATATATTGGAAATTTAATGCCACAGCAGTTTCCGAGGAAGTAGTGCCAAAACTGTCAAATCGTGCGGAGAAGTTGAGAAGGTGAGATTCATGATGAAGGACTCTGCGACGGTTCTGCTCTGCCACGACATGACCCTACGAGAGAAAAGCATAATGATTTTGGAAATGTCATTTCCAAAACCAGGGGGCATGTGTTATCACCAGAATTTGACCAAGCCGAGGTGGGCCGCGATCAAGATAAACTTGAAGATATATGCGTAGAGAGATGTGTGAATCGGCCTTGTTTATCAAGTTTGGGCTAGCTAGCCCGTGTATCTTTATATAGTAGGTTACGTAGAGATTAGAGTTTGTCTCGTGCACGGTTTGGTGCACGCCCACATTAGAAAGTCCCTTGGACTATAAATATGTACCTAGGGTTTATGGAATAAACAACAACCAACGTTCAACACAAACCAATCTCGGCGCATCGCCAACTCCTTCGTCTCGAGGGTTCCTCCGGTAAGCACCATGCTGCCTAGATCGCATCTCGCGATCTAGGCAGCACGAGCCTGCCTAGTTGTTCATGCGTTGCTCGTACTGAAGCCTTTTTGATGGCGAGCAACGTAGTTATCATAGATGTGTTAGGGTTAGCATTGTTCCTAGTATCATATGATGTCGTAGTGCAACCCTTGCGCATCTAGCCGTCCCTGTACCTCATCATGGGTGCAGGGGCGGCACCGCTTGATCGTTATTTAGTAGATCTGATCCGTTACGGTCGCTCCTTGATTCATCAAGGATTAGTTTAATATCTGCAATAGTTAGGCCTTACAAAGGGTTGGAGGATCCAGCGGCATGCAGGGTGTAGTTTGCTGCCCCTAGACAGGACGTTCCGAGGATCAACCTAGTGTTGGTTTTTAGGCCTTGTCTAGGGCTGGCTTACGTTTACCGTGCGTGAGCGCGAGGCCCAATCGTGAGTAGGATGATCCGATTATGCGGTGAAAACCCTAGATCGTCGTGGATCTCATACGCTTTATCATGATCAAGCAGGACCACCATATATTCGGCCACCTCGGACGAATCATGGGTGGATCGGCTCCATGAGCCGATTCACAGGACAACCTGAGAGCCGATCGAGGCTCGTATTTAACGTGTACGTGTGTGCCCTGCAGGAAACTAAGCGAGGCATCATCCACACCTTCCTGACCAGGTATAGGTCAGGTGGCACGCCCTTGCAATTTGCATCGGCGCGCGAGGAGGCTTTGAGGAAGGCGAGGACGCATACATCGACCAGGGGTGCGGCCTTCGCCGTCGCTCATCAGCTGCAGATAGGCCAGTTCCTCGTCTTCAAGAAGGTGTCCACCTTCCAGTACAATGTGGTCATCTTCGACCACACCTGCACTGAGGTGATGACCATGTGCCGTTACCATGGCGACGCCACCAGGTGTGTCGTCTTCCAAAGTCATGTCTGAAGCTTACCTGGTCTGTGTGTAGTTGTTGTTCCTGTCGTCTGTTGAACTATGATCGTCCTGTGTCGTGAACTATGATCGTCCTGTGTCGTGAACTATGACCGTGTTTGAACTATGATTGATACGTCCAAAACGTATCTATAATTTTTTATATTCCATGCTTGTTTTGTTACAATTCTATATGATTTATCTGCACTTTTCCACATTTTTTAGCATTTTCTGGGACTAACCTATTAACACAGGGCCGCAGTGCCAGTTCCTGTTTTCTGCTGTTTTTGTGTTTCAGAAAAGTTGTACATGAAAGTTTCTCGGAATTGGACAAAACAAAAGCCCAGAGTCTTATTTTTCCGGGACGAAGACGGAGCCAGAAGGACACACGCAGGAGAGCTGCCACGTGGCAGTACATAGGGCAGGCGCGGCCCCACCCTTGGCCGCCTGGCCCATGTACTGGCGCCTCGTCGCCTCGTTTGCTCCGCCCTTCCGCCTATTTATTCCTCGTATCGGGGAAACCCCAGAGACGAGAGCCTCTATCCACGAAAAGTTCTAACGCCGCCGCCAACCGAAACCCTAGTTCGGGAGGGTTCTGCAGTCCATCCCGGCACCCTGCCGGAGAGGGAAATCACCGCCGGAGGCCTCTACATCGCCATGTCTTCATCCGAGGTGATGCGTGAGTAGTCCTACATGGGACCATGGGTCCATAGCAGTAGCTAGATGGATGTCCTCTCCTTGTTTTGCTTCATGTATAGATCTTGTGAGCTGCCTAACATGATCAAGATCATCTATTTGTAATTGCTACATGTTGGTTTGATGTGGATCCGATTTATAGAGAGATTGCTTTGGTTGAGATTATGTATTATGTTATTATGATCTTGCATGCTCTCCGTTTTAGTAGATGCTCTGGCCAAGTAGGTGCTAGCGACTCCAAGAGGGAGTATTTATGCTCGATAGTGGGTTCATGCCTCTATTTAACCATGGGAAGTGACCTTGTTCTCTACGGTTGTAGATGTGTTGTTGCTACTAGGGAGAAAACAGCGGTGTTCTATTCAAGGGTAGTTTCATCGTTTACTTTACACACATTGCTTAAAGCGATAGTCCGTTGCTTGCAACTTAATACTGGAGGGTGTCGCGGATGCAATCCTGAAGGTGGATTATTAGTCATAGATGTAGTTGGATTACGGTCTATGTATATTGTTGTAATGCCTGCATACTTTCATAGCATTTATTCTGCACCAACCATTAGCGTAGAATCTCTATTTGTCAATTGCCCATCTGTAATTTGTTTACCCAGCATATTTATTTTATTGGGGAGGCGCCTCTAGTGAACTGTGGACCCCGGTCCTTCTTCTTTTAATTGCAATCTTCTACAACATTTTTCTGTTCTGTTCTCTGCAAACAATTCTTCTTCTACATGGTTCGTTTAATCCTTTATTTTCAGCAAAACCAGTGAGCTTGACAACCTCGCTGAAATTTGGGGACAAAGTACTTGGTTGTTTGTGTGCAGGTCTCCACGTTGCTGCTGACGCCGTTAGTGCGCCCTGCCACGAGTTGGTTCGCAACACCTCGGGAGAGAACATTTTTCTCCTACTGGTCGATAAACCTTGGTTTCTTACTAAGGGAAAACTTCCTGTTGTGCTCATCATACCTTCCTCTTGGGGTTCCACTCAACGTTGCGCATAAATTCTCCTTCATCAACTCCGCGCTCAGCAAAGACTTTTTCTGGCGCCGTTGTCGGGGAATAATCAATACACTACATCAAGCCCCGTCAAGCACCATCAAGAATTTTCTGGCGCCGTTGCCGGGGAGAAAAGCATCTCTTCTGCGAGGGGAGTCTCTCACTCTCAACTCTTTTACTTTGTTATTGTTTTGCTTGCATATTTTATTTTTATCTTGTTTGCATTTTATATCGAAAATCCAAAAAAATAGTATAGCTTTTATTTCTGTTGCTTGCATTATTTTTATTAAATGGCTACTCATGAGAATACTAAGTTGTGTGATTTTACTAGCACCAACAACAATGATTTTATTTGCACACCCATTGCTCCACCTGCTCCTGAAGCAGCTTTTTATGAGATTAAGCCTGCCTTGTTGAACCTTGTTATGAAAGAGCAATTTTCTGGTGTTAGTACTGATGATGCTGCTTCTCACCTCAACAATTTTGTTGAGCTATGTGAGATGCAAAAATATAAGGATGTAGATGGTGATATTATTAAGTTGAAATTGTTTCCTTTCTCATTAAGAGGTAGAGCTAAGGAGTGGTTGCTATCTTTGCCTAGAAATAGTATTGATTCTTGGGTTAAATGCAAAGATGCTTTTATTGGAAAATATTATCCTCCTGCTAAAATTATATCTTTGAGAAGTGATATTATGAAGTTTAGACAATTTGATACTGAGCATGTTGCCCAAGCTTGGGAAAGAATGAAATCTTTGGTTAAAAATTGTCCCACTCATGGACTGACTACTTGGATGATTATTCAAACCTTCTATGTAGGACTAAATTTTTCTTCAAGGAACTTATTGGATTCAGCTGCTGGAGGCACTTTTATGTCTATGACCCTTGGGGCGGCTACAAAACTTCTGGACAATATGATGGTAAATTATTCGGAGTGGCATACCGAGAGAGCTCCACAAGGTAAAAAGGTAAATTATGTTGAGGAAACTTCTACTTTGAGTGATAAGATTGATGCTACTATGTCTATGCTTGCAAATAATAATGCTCCTATGGATCCAAACAATGTTCCTTTGGCCTCTTTGGTTGCTCAAGAAGAAAATGTAGATGTGAATTTTATTAAGAGCAACAATTTTAATAATAATGCCTATAGGAATAATTTTGGTAGCAATAATTATAGGCCGTATCCTCCCAACAATGGAAGTGGTTTTAGTAACTCTTATGGTAATTCTTATAACAGCAATTAGTAAACAAACTGCTTTTAATAAATCTGTGGAGGAAAAGTTTAGCAAAATAGATGCTCTTGTTTCTAAAGTGGATAGCCTTGTTCTTGATGTTGATCTTCTTAAATTAAAGGTTGTTCCTCATGATAATACTGAGAATAAAACTTTTGCTCAAGCAAATGCTATTCAAGTTAGAATTGATGACAATATGAGGTTGTTAGCTGAATTGCATGCTAGGTGGGAAAGAGAAGATGAGATGGCTAGAGAAAATAATTTAGCCAAGGTTTACACAATCACCACCAATAGTAATACTGAACCTTTGAATGCTAGCAAACCTCCTACTACTACTAGCAAAATCGAAAATGTAGGAAAAGTCCCCACTCCACATAGAAAAGTGTATAAACCCATTAAAACTGTTCCCGACAAGCGTGCTGAAATTTTTAGAGGTGTGGGAGATAATTGTCCTTTTACTTTTGATAGCAATGATTTTGATTTTGAAAGTTGTACCATTACTGAAGTTATAAAGTTCTTGCAAAATCTCGCTGAAACTCCCAATGCTAGTGAACAAAATGTTGCTCTTACAAAGCATATTGCTAGTGCTATTATGAAAATGAGGGAAGAGAAGTTGAAACATGAGGCTTCAATTCCTAAAAAGTTAGAAGATGGTTGGGAACCTATTATTAAGATGAGAGTAGAAGAATTTGATTGTAATGCTTTATGTGATCTTGGTGCAAGTATTTCTGTTATGCCTAAAAGAGTTTATGATATGCTTGACTTGCCACCGTTAGAAAAATGTTATTTGGATGTTCTTCTTGTTGATGTTGCTGCAAAGAAACCTTTGGGGAGAGTTGATAATGTTCTTATACAAGTGAATAATAATTATGTCCCCGTTGATTTTGTTGTTTTGGATATTGAATGCAATGCTTCATGCCCTATTATTTTGGGAAGACCGTTTCTTAGAACTGCAGGTGCTATCATTGATATGAGAGATGGAATAATTCGTTATCAATTTCCACTCAAAAGAGGTATGGAACACTTCCCTAGAAAAAGAAAGAAGTCACCTTATGACTCTATTTATAGGACAACTTATGGTGTTGTTGCTTTACCTCTTGATAATACTTGATTTGCACCCTTTCTGCGCCTAGCTCAAAGGCGTTAAAGAAAAGCGCTTATGGGAGACAACCCATGTTTTATTTCTGTTATTTTTGCTTTGTTGAGTCTTGGAAGTTATTGCTACTGTAATAACCTCTCCTTATCGTTTTTATTTCGTTTTTGTGCCAAGGGTAGCCTCTAATAGAAAGAAAGCAGTGTTTGGGGTATTTGCAATTCTGAAACAGATTCTGTGCTGGTCACGAAAAAAATTCTTAAAAATTGCCAGAACGTTATTTTGAGCTGCAAATTTTTGTGCTTATGCCCCAGTATGTTAGCTAACTTTCGTTAGTTTAGCATTTTTCGATTTGAGCAACAGAACTATTTCTTTAATTTCGATCTCTGCCTGCTGGTCTGTTTTGACAGATTTCTGCCATGTTTTGCATTTGCGTCTTATGCTTCGTCTTTTTGAGTTCTTTTGTGAAAAAGAGCTTTGGGAAGAAGTAGCTACAGTAGAATATGTTAAAATGAGTGTTTGATATGTGCCATTACTGAAGCCTTGCTGGTTTGATATATTTTTATTTGCACTAATGTTGCTAATCAATTGTGCTGAGTTTTGTGTGAAGGAAGTTTTCAAGTGTAGGGAGAGAAGAATGATGCAATAAGATGAAGCATGGACAAGAGCTCAAGCTTGGGGATGTCCCCTGGACCCCCCAAGAAATATCCAAGAAGTACAAGCGTCAAAGCTTGGGGATGCCCAAGGCATCCCCTCTTCATCAACAAAAAGCACCAGGTCATTTTTCAACACGCTATATTTTTATTCCTTCATGTGATATGTGTTATCCTTGGAGCGTCTTTACTTTTTGATGTGTGTTTACTTTCAATAAAGTTGGATCCCATCATTCATGTTTACTTTGGAGCGAGACACGCTCCATGATACGTCTCAAACGTATCTATAATTTCTTATGTTCCATGCTACTTTTATAACAATACTTGCATGTTTTATACATACTTTACATCATTATTATACATTTTCCGGCACTAACCTATTAACAAGATGCCGAAGCGCCAGTTGCTGTTTTCTGTTGTTTTTGGTTTCAGAAATCCTACAAAGGAAATATTCTCGGAATTGGACGAAATCAACGCCCAGGGTCTTATTTTTCCGCGGAGCTCCGTAAGACCGGAGGGGTTACGAAGAGGGAGTGTGGGCCCCTCGCGCCGCCTCTTGACCTACCCTTCTGCCTACTTAAAGCCTTCATCGTGAAAACCCCTGTACCGAGAGCCACGATACGGAAAACCTTCCAGAGACGCCGCCGCCGCCAATCCCATCTCGGGGGATTCAGGAGATCGCCTCCGGCACCCTGCCGGAGAGGGGAATCATCACCGGAGGGCTCTACATCACCATGCCCGCCTCCCGGATGTGTGAGTAGTTCATCCTTGGACTATGGGTCCATAGCAGTAGCTAGATGGTTGTCTTCTCCGCTTGTGCTATCATTGTTTAGATCTTGTGAGCTGCCTAACATGATCAAGATCATCTATTTGTAATGCTACATGTTGTGTTCGGTGGGATCCGATGAATCTAGAATATTATGTCAAGTTGATTATCAATCTATCATATATGTGTTGTTTATGTTCTTGCATGCTCTCCATTGCTAGTAGAGGCTCTGGCCAAGTTGATACTTGTAACTCCAAGAGGGGTATTTATGCTCGATAGTGGGTTCATGCCTCCATTGAATCTGGGACAGTGACAGAAAGTTCTAAGGTTGTGGATGTGCTGTTGCTACTAGGGATAAAACATCGATGCTTTGTCTAAGGATATTTGTGTTGATTCATTACGCACCATACTTAATGCAATTATCTGTTGTTTACAACTTAATACTAGAGGGGGTGCGGATGCTAACCCGAAGGTGGATTATTTAGGCATAGATGCATGCTGGATAGCGGTCTATGTACTTTGTCGTAATGCCCTGATTAAATCTCATAGTAATCATCATTGATATGTATTGAATCTTTATTTGTCAATTGCCCACCTGTAATTTGTTCACCCAACATGTTAGTTATCTTATTGGAGAGACACCACTAGTGAACTGTGGACCCCGGTCCATTCTTTTACATCTGAATACAATCTACTGCAATCATTGTTCTTTACTGTTCTTTGCAAACAAACATCATCTTCCACTCGATACGTTTAATCCTTTGTTTTCAGCAAGCCGGTGAGATTGACAACCTCACTGTTACGTTGGGCAAAGTATCTTGATTGTGTTGTGCATGTTCCACATTGGCGCCGGTTTCACTGGTGTTGCGCCGCACTACACTCCTCCATCAACAACCTTCACGTGCTTCTTGGCTCCTACTGGTTCGATAACCTCGGTTTCTTTCTGAGGAAAACTTGCTGCTGTGCGCATCACACCTTCCTCTTGGGGTTCCCAACGGACGTGTGCATCACGCGTATCAAGACTGTTTTCTGGCGCCGTTGCCGGGGAGATCAAGACACGCTGCAAGGGGAGTCTCCACATCCAATCTCTTTACTTTGTTTTTGTCTTGCTTTAATTTATTTTATTTACTATCTTGTTTGATTCATACTAAAAACACACAAAAAATAGTTGCTTTACTTTCTGTATTGTTTACTTGCTCTATATCAAAACACAAAAAAATTAGTTACTTGCATTTAGTTTACTTTTGTTATCATGTCTAGCTCTGTACTTGTTACTTCTTCACCTGAGGAATTAGTCTTTACTTTTAAACAAGGGGATGAGGAGAGTTTTAAAGATGCTTGGTCTAGAATTTTTGATTCTTATCGTAAAGCTGAACCTCAAATGACTCTAAGTTTGCTCCTTAGTAATTTTTATTTTGGGCTTATGATTCGCTATAGATATGCCTTGGATGCTGTAGTGGGAGGAGATTTCCTTCATTGCAACGGTGATCAAGCTTTTAATGCCATAAAAAAATTGGTTGCATCACATAGTTCAGCTAATAACTTTGATTCAGCTCTTATTAGCATTTATAATAGATTAAACACTCTTGAGACAAGTGCATCTCGCTTGAAAGAAAATTATAGTTATGTTCGTAACCGTCTTGATCAAGTTTTAGTGAACTCTGAACCTTCAATGTGGGACCCTACTATTAAAGTTATTATTGGTGATACGTCTCAAACGTATCTATAATTTCTTATGTTCCATGCTACTTTTATAACAATACTTGCATGTTTTATACATACTTTATATCATTATTATACATTTTCCGGAACTGACCTATCAACAAGATGCAGTGCAGTTCCTGTTTTCTGTTGTTTTTGGTTCCGAAAGGCTGTTCGAGCAATATTCTCGGAATTCGACGAAACAAAGACCAAACATCATAATTCACCGAGACGGACCAGGACACCGAAGGGGAGCCGGAGAGGAGGGGACCCACACCACCGGCGGCGCGGCCAAGGAGGGGCGCGCCCAGGGGTGGGGAGCCCACCTCTGGCACCCCCTCGTGCCGCCTCTTCGCCTATTTAACCCCTCGTGACCTAAATCTTCGATACGGATTGACGAAACTCCAGAAAGACAGGGGCGCCGCCGCCATCGCAAAACTCCAATTCGGGGGACAGAAGTCTCTGTTCCGGCACGCCGCCGGGACGGGGAATTTCCCCCGGAGCCATCTCCATCGACACAACCGCCATCTCCATCAACGCTGCTGCTCCCATGATGAGGAGGGAGTAGTTCTCCCTCGAGGCTAAGGGCTCTACCGGTAGCTATGTGGTTAATCTCTCTCTGTACCCCAATACAATGATCTCATGAATTGCTTTGCATGATTGAGATCCATATGATGAGCTTTGTATCGCTATTAGTCTATGTGCTGCTCATGTGATGTTATTAAAGTAGTCTATTCCTCCTTCATGGTGTAATGGTGACAGTGTGTGCATCGTGTAGTTCTTGGCGTAGGTTATGATCATAATCTCTTGTAGGTTATGGAGTTAATTATTACTATGATAGTATTGATGTGATCTATTCCCCCTTCATAGTGTAATGGTGACAGTGTGTATGCTATGTTAGTACTCGGTTTAAATTGCAAAGATCTATTATGCTCTAAGGTTACTTAAATATGAATGCCGAATGTTGTGGCGCTTGTTAACTCCGGCTTGAGGGAGCTCTTGTAGCCCTACACAATGAATGGTGTTTGTCATCCAACAAAAGAGTGTATGTAGCACAAGTGAGGAGAAGTTATTAATTTATTATGTGATCAATGTTGAGAGTGTCCACTAGTGAAAGTATGATCCCTAGGCTTTGTTTCCAAATACTGCAAACATCGCTTGTTTACTGTTTTAGTGCATCTTTACTTCCTGCAATATTACCACCATCTATACCACCTGTGTTTTACTATCTCTTCGCTGAACTAGTGCACCTATACATCTGACAAGTGTATTAGGTGTGTTGGGGACACAAGAGACTTCTTGTATCTTAATTGCAGGGTTGCTTGAGAGGACTATCTTTGACCTCTACCTCCCTGAGTTCGATAAACCTTGGGTGATTCACTTAAGGGAAACTTGCTGCTGTTCTACAAACCTCTGCTCTTGGAGGCCCAACACTGTCTACAAGAATAGAAGCACCAGTAGACATCAAGCTATTTTCTGGCGCCGTTGCCGGGGAGGTAAGGTAAGTGGTATTCACATCCTCCGACTACTAAGCTATTTCCTAGCACTGTTGCCGGTGTGTGAGTGCTTGAAGCTATCTCCTTTAGATTCTGCAATTTTATCTTTTTGTCTCTTGTTTTTATTTTCACTAGTTAGGCATAATGGAAAACAACAAAAAAATTAGTGAGCTTTTTTATCTTTTTCCTGATTTAGAATTGTTTGATGCAAAAATTAAAAAACCTATGGAACCTTATTTGCATGCTAGTAGCAATGTTATTAGTATGAACGCAATTACTGCTAATGCTATGGAGAAGTCTAAGCTTGGGGAAGCTAGTTTTTATGATCTTTTTAGCTTCCCATCTTTAGGGGAGAAAATTTGCTCTGATAATGCTTTATCTCCCATATGCGATAACTCTAATGATGCTTGTGATATTTTAAATCCACCTACTGCAAATATTCCTTTCAAGATACCTATGAAAATAAATTTGTTAAGGATAACCGCTATGAAGGGGATGGAACTGTCCGTCCTGGAGATCATTTACTGTTTTTAGATGGATTATGCGGGTTATTCAAGTGTGCAGGTATTTCTATGGATGAAGTTAGGAAGAAATTATTCTCTATGTCGCTGTCTGGTAAAGCGGCGCATTGGTATAAACTGCTGAAGGATGGGCATTCTCTTGATTGGAAGGATATTGTGCCTCTATTTTATTCTAAATTCTATCCTCCAAGTGAAATTCACAAAGAGCGAAACCGTATATATAATTTTTGGCCTCATGATGGAGAGAGTATTGCCCAAGCATGGGAGAGATTGAAGTCCTTAATGCTCAAATGCCCCATTCATGAGCTTCCTGGTAATGTTATCATTGATAATTTCTATGCAAGACTTTCTTTTCAGGATAAAACCTTGCTGGATACTGCTTGTTCTGGATCATTCACACGCAACAAAGAAGAGTTTAAATGGGACCTTCTTGATCGGATTCAGGAGAATACTGAAGAATGGGAGAATGACAAAGGTAGAGAGTCAGGTATAAATTATGATTATGAATGCATTGAAACTTTTATGGATACTGATAAATTTCGAAATATGAGTGCTACTTATGGTCTTGACTCTCAAGTTGTTGCAAATTTTTATAAAGCTTTTGCTTCTCACATTGAATTGCCTAGGAAGAATTTTGATAAGTATCATGAACCTTTTAAAGACGCTTGCATGAAGGATGAAACTGTTATTAATGATTGCAATGAACATGTTCAAACTTCTGAAAATGCTATTTCCTATAAGCATGTTAATTTTTGTGGAATACATAGACCTTGTGGAATTAATCAAATCAAAGATGAATATTGTATCCATCATAGGAATGAAAAAACTAGAAAGTGGTCTAGGGCTCTAGATGATCTTGGTGAAAAAGTGTGTGCCCTCTATCCTTTTATTTGTGAACTTTGCCATAGAGTTGGTCATTTTAATTTTCAATGCTCCTCCAATGATAATTCGAACCCCATGAGTGCTGCAAATTTGTATTGTGATGATGAAATTATTCCTAATCAGCATGATGAACTTACCTTATTTTTGAAGTGTGAAGAGTTATCAAGAAAAATTTCTTTGTTAGATATTAACGATCTTGATATTGATGATGTCCTGCATGGGTGTCTTTCTTATTGCATTAATAATTGCCATACAAATACTTACATACAAAATATTTTAGAAGATGACACTTTTCCAAAATATGATAGGACCGCTGTGTGTTTTAAACTTATTAATGAAAAGGAGGAATCCTCCCAAGTTTCTTCTATTGTTTCTGGAAATAAATCAGGTTATGTGGAAAAGCCTCCCTTCAAGCCTCTTCCTCCTAAAGAAGAGTAGAAGATGACACTTTGCCAAAATATGATAGGACCGCTGTGTGTTTTAAACTTATTAATGAAAAGGAGGAATCCTCCCAAGTTTCTTCTATTGTTTCTGGAAATAAATCAGGTTATGTGGAAAAGCCTCCCTTCAAGCCTCTTCCTCCTAAAGAAGGGAACGAGGAGAAGGAAAAGAAGAAGAAGGGAACGAAGAAGAGGAAGAAGAGGGGGAATAAGAAGAAAGAGGCAACGGCATAACCCCGCGTGTATGAGGTAATGATACGTCCATTTTGCATCACTATTTTATATCATAATTTGCTGTTATTCATTGATATATTTCATATTTAGAGATGATACTTATGTTATTTCATCTATTTTGCATGTTTCATGATCGTTGGAGAATTATTCACCGGAGTCAGGATTCTGCTGGAAAAAGCACCGTCAGGGTACCATATTTCTGAAGATCAACAATTGACGGCAATTATATGAAAATTCCTATTTTTCCAGAAGACGAAGGGAGCCAAAAGGAGGGGCCGAGAGGGGCCGCCATGGGCCCCCCATAGGCCGGCCCGGGCCCTGGCCTAGCCACGCCGCCTTGTGGGGAGGGGACCCACAGCCCCCTCTGTCCGCCTCTCCTTCGCGTACTTCTTCGTCCTGAAAACCTAAGCCCCGGGGAGTTACGGAGAATTGACAGAGCCGTCTCTGCGGGGCGGAGAAACACCAGAGAGAAAAGAGCTCTCCGGCAGGAATCCGCCGGGGAAATTCCCTCCCGGAGGGGGAAATCGACGCCATCGCCATCGTCATCGAGCTGGACATCATCTCCATCATCATCATCATCATCATCATCATCTCCATCATCTACACCGCCATCTCCACCGCTGCATCTCGTCACCGCTGTAACGATTTGGGTTGGATCTTGATTGTTTGATAGGGGAAACTCTCCCGGTGTTGATTACTACTTGTTATTGATGCTATTGAGTGAAACCATTGAACCAAGGTTTATGTTCAGATTGTTATTCATCATCATATCACCTCTGATCATGTTCCATATGATGTCTCGTGAGTAGTTCGTTTAGTTCTTGAGGACATGGGTGAAGTCTAAATGTTAGTAGTGAATTATTGTTGAGTAGTATTCAATGTTATGATATTTAAGTTGTGGTGTTACTCTTCTAGTGGTGTCATGTGAACGTCGACTACATGATACTTCACCTTTATGGGCCTAGGGGAGTGCATCTTGTATTCGTTTGCTAATTGTGGGGTTGCCGGAGTGACAGCAACCTAAACCCCCGTTAGTATATCGGTGCAGGAGGGATAGCAGGATCTCAGAGTTTAAGGCTGTGGTTAGATTTATCTTAATTACTTTCTTGTATTTGCGGATGCTTGCAAGGGGTATAATCACAAATATGTATTAGTCCTAGGAAGGGCGGTGCATTAGCATAGGTTCACCCACACAACACTTATCAAAACAATGAAGATTAATCAGCCGTATGAAGCGAAAGCACTAGACTAAAATCCCCGTGTGTCCTCAAGAACGTTTGGTCATTATAAGTAAACAAACCGGCTTGTCCTTTGTGCTAAAAAGGATTGGGCCACTCGCTGCAATTATTTCTCTCGCATTTTATTTACTTGTACTTTATTTATCTGCAATATCGAAACCCCCTGAATACTTGTCTGTGAGCATTTACAGTGAATCCTTGTGGGTCATCAAGACTATTTTCTGGCGCCGTTGCCGGGGAGTGAAGCGCTATTGGTAGGTGGAATTGGTAAGGAAACTTTTACTGTACGTGCTGATTTTGTTTCTGCTTGCTGCTATAAGTCATTATGGAGAGATCCTCCCTTGAATTTCTATTTGGGAAATCTACTACTACTGCAACGGTAGTGGATGAGGTGCCAGGTGAGGAAGTAATACCATATAAAATACCTATGAAAATTATTGAACGTGTTGTGGATAACCGCTATGAAGGGGATGGAACTGTTCATCCTGGAGATCATTTACTGTTTTTACATGAATTATGCGGGTTATTCAAATGTGCAGGTATTTCAATGGATGAAGTTAGGAAGAAATTATTTGTTATGTCGCTATCTGGTAAAGCGGCGCATTGGTATAAACTGCTGAAGGATGGGCGTTCTCTTGATTGGAAGGATATTGTGCCTGTATTTTACTCTAAATTCTATCCTCCAAGTGAAATTCACAAAGACCGCAACCGTATATATAATTTCTGGCCTCATGATGGAGAAAGTATTGCCCAAGCGTGGGGGAGATTGAAGTCTTTAATGCTCAAATGCCCCATTCATGAGCTTCCTGGTAATATTATTATTGATAATTTCTATGCAAGACTTTCTTTTCAAGATAAAACCTTGCTGGATACTGCTTGTTCTGGATCATTCACGCGCAATAAAGAAGAGTTTAAATGGGATCTTCTTGATCGAATCCAAGAAAATACTGAAGGTTGGGAGAACGACAAAGGTAGAGTGTCAGGTATAAATTATAATTATGAATGCATTGAAACTTTTATGGATACTGATGAATATCGTAATATGAGTGCTACATATGGTCTTGACTCTCAAGTTGTTGCAAATATTTATAAAGCCTTTGCCTCTCATTTTGAATTGCCTAGGAAGAATTTTGATAAGTATCATGAACCATATAAAGATAAAGTTGATTCACCTAAAGGTAAATGTATTGAAATTAAAACTATTGATCATGTTCTTCCTGAAGCTTATATTGAAAAAACTCCTTTCCCTGCTAAAATGAAGGAGTATTCTGTTATAACTAGTGTAGTTAATAAAAGTGCAAAGAAACCCATAGAACCTGAAGAACAAATAAAAGTTGAACCTGCTGTTGCAATAGTTAAAGATCTTGTTACTGAAAATGTGGAAGATGGTCATATTATTTTTTTTTTTTTTTCGTGCCCCTGCTTCGTTAGTTTTACTCAGTTTTCCCCAGCTCGTTAGTTTTTCCTCAGTTTTCCCCTCCCTCTAGTTTGAAACCCATCGAAGACGCGGGTTGCCGTCAGGTCAGAGGCCTTACCGTTACCGTGAGGTCAGTTCCTCGCTGACCGTCTCGTGCTGACGGGTGGATCCATCTACCGCTGACGCGTGGGCCGTTTTATTTACTGATTGTATACGCGGTGCTGCCAATGACAAATGGGGCCGCTCTATGGGGCTGCCGCAGCCAATGACCAGTGGGTCGTCTATTTATTTATAGAAAATTATATATTGCCGCTCTGTGGGGCCTCCGCAGTCAATGACCGCTGTGGTCGTCTATTTTATTTAGAGAATATAATATAGAGCCGCTCTGTAGGGGCCGCCTCAGCCCATGGCAGGTGACTATTTTCGCAGCTTAATCTAAAGTGACTTTTATGCTAAACATTGTGCATCCCGGCGTTGACCTAGCAGTGGCGGCGAGGATGTGGTGCTCGAATAATAGTGGAAATGCGATATTATTTTTTACATGCATAATATATAGAAAATAGCTAGATCTCTAAATCGATGCATATGAAGCTACATATATATTCTTGGTCATGATCCCCTTAATTATCTAAAGGGGATGGATGCATGGCTTCACGTCGTCGTCGCTTTCATCATCAGTATCTTCGTCGTCTGAGTAGTAGTACCTCCTGCACATTGTTCCGTCAAACACCTTCACTGTGAGCACATCATCGCCTTCATATTTGAAGTGTACGAACCAGCCGAAATCCACACCGTGCGCGATGGCGAATTTCTCCCAGCCCTTGTCGAGGTACATCCGGCCTTGTCCGTCAAATAGGACCTCCACGGTCCAGAGACGAGGACCGCAGTCAGCTGCTCGCAGATACACCTTAGCTGGCTCCTTGCCGTCAAGATAGTCCGCAAATTTTTTTGGGAGTTCCTGCAAAGAGATCGAGCGCCGATCGTTTGAAATTAGGGAACCCTTGAAATTAAAGGTTTTTTAGAACATGCCCATAATTAATCACATGCATCATATATGTGGGAACGCGTACGTACCTTCTTGACCAAAGGGTCTTCATAGACGACGATGAAGAACTCCTCTATGATCAATGGCAGTGTTGACGGTGGTGGTGGCAATGATGATGATCCACTTCCCATTCCCCTTCCCCTTCCCCTTCCCCTTCCGGTCCGCGTCCGAGATGTGGAAGCCATGGCAATGGATAAAGTGTATGTGAACGAAGAAGAGAGAGGCAGAACCTATTGACACAAGGGATGGCCGTGTGGGTGTTTATAAGGGAGAGATGACCGTTGTAGGGGTTTACACAATAAAATAAGGAGGAGATGACCGTTGTGGGGGTTTATACACAATAAATTAAGGAGGAGACGACCGTTGTGGGGGTATATATCTCAACAAAAAAGTAATGCGGACTATGTTGACTAGTTTATCATTTTACGGTGAAAAGTAATGCCTAAGACTACTCATAGTGGGAGTAACTTGGGTAGTAACATAGAGCTATGTTACCATAACATCACATTTTCCAAGATTATATGAGTCTACAACCTAATTAATATGGCTTTGCATGACACTACACATATGTTACTTCCCACTATGAAGGTAGTAACATAGAGTAGTAACATGTGCATGTTACTACTCTATGTTACTCTCCACTATGACTAGTCTAAAAGAAAAGTAATGGCTACAAGAAATCGGTGATGGTTTATCGTTTTTTGCGTGAAAAGTAATGGGTACAAGAAATGGGTGATGGTGTATCATTTTTTGCGTCATAAGTAATGGGTCCAAGAAATGGGTGATGGTGTATCATTTTTTGCGTCATAAGTAATGGGTCCAAGAAATGGGTGATGGTGTATCATATTTTTGCGTGATAAGTAATGGCTACAACAAAATCGGTGATGGTTTATCGTTTTTTGCGTTGAAAGTAATGGCTACAAGAAATGGGTGATGGTGTATCATTTTTTGCGTGAAAAGTAATGGCTACAACAAAATCGGTGATGGTTATCATTTTTTGCGTGAAAAGTAATGGCTACAAGAAATGGGTGATGGTGTATCATTGTTTGCGTGAAAAGTAATGGCTACAACAAATCGGTGATGGTTTATCATTTTTTGCGTGAAAAGTAATGCCTAAAAAGAGTTTATAATTTAGCTCGTGAAAAATAATGCAGAAAACCAAACTTTAGCGTACTAGGTAACCGCCCTTTCGCATACATAGAGTGTGGAAGCTAACCGACGACAGAGAGAGAGAGGGTGGTGGCCCCGACCAGAGAGAGAGATAGGGGTTATCCTGCCCGTTAGATCATACGATCAACGGTCGGCGGGCAAGATCCGCGTGACATGGGCTAGACCAATCAGGGCAATGTTGGGCGTCTGTGAGAGTTTGTGAAGGGAGAGGGCAAAACTGAGTAGTATCAAGAAACCAAGGGCAAGTGAGTAGTAAACAGACTAAGGGATTCAAATATGAGATTTAAAAAATGGAAAATGCGTGTTTTGTACAATGAAACCCATCTTGGCCTACCTCAAACTATTTGCAATACCAATATACATCAGTGTGAGAATTGTGGCCTCATTTAGACAAAGTATGTTTTGGGGAAAGCTGTTTTGGGTAGGGCTTATTATGGAAAACCATGCACCTTCATAGCTACTAGGTGATTTGAGAAGTGGCAATTTGTGGTGAAACTTGATTTATCTATGATTTATCTATGATTTGAGAAGTGGCAATTTGTGGTAAAGACTCCATGAGTAAGTGCCACTCTTTTTCGGATTTTTTTGCACATTAAATAACTCATTTAACTAGTTAATCCCATTTGTTGACTCTCTGTTGACCAGCCACTTGAGGGTAAAACTGAGTATATTGCACTAGCCAGTATTAGCACTCGAGGAGAAAACTGAGCACACAAAAAATGCTAGTATATGACTCGAGGGTATACCTGAGTATATCTAAATTTCCAGGGTTAGACTCGAGGACGCGTGTTGCGGTGCAGAAGTGGAAGACGTGCCATTGTTGACGCGTGTCGCGGTGCAGACGTGCAAATAGTGGACGCGTAGGACGCGGGTCGCATTTAGGACGCGTAAGCCCCTCCCTCCCTCCCTCTGCACACAGTCGTCTCATTCTCGCTCACGCACGAAACCACCCCTCTCACGTCCCATCAACTTCTCCAAATCGAAAAAACCCCAACCGCCGTACGCACGCTACCCTGCCGGCGATGGAGAAGAAGAATGCGCCGGCGGCCGTCGCCTCCGAGCCCGTCGCCTCCGAGCCCGTCGCCTCCGCGCCCGTCGCCGCCGAGCCAGTCGCCGCCGAGCCCGTCGCCGCCGAGCCAGTCGCCGCCGAGCCCGTCGCCGCCGAGCCAGTCGCCGCCGAGCGCGTCGCCTCCGAGGGCGGCGCATCCAAGCGCGGCTCCTCCGTGAACTGGGCCTCTCTCTCGGCTGATGGACCACTTCACCAGATCGGCGAATGCTTGCTGGCGAACGAGGAGTACGCCGACACGTACTCTGCCATGAGGCAAGTCTGTAGAAATTGGCGCTCAGGTTTGCCTGAGCCCGACGTGCACCTGGACGAATGGATCATGCTACACCACGCCCTTCCACACGTCGCTGAGTTCACCTTCCTCCAACTCGGCACATCACGCTACGTCACCATAGATCTATCCGAAGTTCATACAAGGTTCAACTTCCTCCATATCTACCTCTTTATTTTCAATCTTAAACATCTTAATTAGTGCTGAATGTTATCGTGCTTGCCCAGATACTACTTCGTCGGATTTTGCCGTGGCGTCATCGTGCTTGCCCAGAAGAACCCGCCGCACAAGATACGGCTTCTGAACCCACTCACAAAGAAATACACTATGTTTGAGGCGCAGATGCCATCTATTTTCCTGAAATCAGTCGCTGTGATCAAATCCCCGACTATGGTCTTCGTTACCGCACATTACCCGTCGGAAATTGGTTGGGTCGATGAGAGCACTCCAACTAAGGATATAGATAAAGATTGGGAAAACAGATTTTCGATCAAGAACCATTGTCTGCGTTGCATTACACCGTTCAATGGTGAACTGTATGCACTAGCTGTGGACAATTTAGAGCACGGAAGAATAGTGTGCACCAATGTACAGTTGCAGCAGCGCACGAGCACTGTCAAGATGGAGACACTAATTTCATTTCCAGAACTTGGACATCAGAAGTTCTACCTCGTGAAGTCGGATGGTGATCTGCTGCTTGTGTTGTTGGTCAGCGTGGCTTTGGCGGGCAGACCATTGGTGTACCGTGTGGACACTCAGAGCCGCTCTCTCCATCCGGTCAGTAACATTGGCAGTAATGCCTTCTTCGTGAATTATATCCGGTGTATCTCCGTCGACACCAGAGTGTACCCGACACTTCGACCTGGCTGCATCTACTACACGGATTTGGGTTATATCAGAGAGTACTCTCATGATACAAAGGCCTGGGAGGAGTGGCCAGAACGTGTGGATAGAATAGGAAACTACGGTATGAGAAATGAACACAAGCCATACCGTTTGGAGGATGTATTGGCCGCACACTGCAGACGGAGGGAGTTCAATCAATATTTCCTTGGGGTAATGCACGGCTGGAGCAACGACGAAATATATGAGGAGGAATGAAGAACAAATTCATTCATCCTAATCTTCTTGTTGTCCATACATTGCGTGCGTCTTGTATATTACAACGTTATTGGCTGCTTTTGGCTGCTGTATGCAGTTTCCCTATGTATTATACTTAGCTTTCTGATTATGCAGTTGTCAATTTATCATATACTAGCTTCTACATTTGGTACTAGATTTGCTGCCATATTGGGCAAAAAACGAGGGCCAAAAGGCATAAATAACCCCAGAGATTTGCTACTAGATTTGCTGCCATATTGAAGAAAGACAGAAATAGAAGCTTCTCTAGATTTGATACTAATTTGGTGAAAAAGACAGAGAGAGAAAGAGGGGAAAAGGTGCTCTTCAAAATGCCAATTTGGGCCGAGAGAGACAAAACCCAGCTCCTGCTCACGTGCAACCAAACGCTTCTCGTCCTGTCCCACGCGGTCCCTTTCTACCAGCCCCACGCGACGCGGCCCCACACGTCGCGGCCCCACAGACGACGCGGCGCAACACGCCAGCACAGAACGTCCAAATAAACGGATTCCTTCCGTCTGAGCTCGTTCTGCGGGTTTCAAACTAGAGGGAGGGGAAAACTGAGGAAAAACTAAGGGGCTGGGGAAAACTGAGTACAACTAACGACCCGAGGGCACGAAAATAGAAATCCCTATTATTTTTTGTGAAGATGCTTCAAATATTGTTTCGCATCCTAATAAGTCTATGAAATCTAGTGTTCCTGTGCTCTCTGTTCGAATTGGTGATCATTGCTATTATGGTTTATGTGACATTGGTGCAAGTATTAGTGCCATTCCTTATGAGCTCTACACGGAAATTATGCATGAAATTGGTTCTTGTGAACTTGAAGATATTGATGTGGTTATTCGGCTAGCTAATAGAGAAACTATCTCTCCCATTGGTATTGTTCGAGATGTTGAAGTTCTATGTGGTAAGATTAAATATCCTGCTGACTTTTTGGTACTTGGTTCTGCTGCTAGTAAGTTTTGTCCTATTATTTTTGGTAGACCTTTTCTAAATACATGTGGAGCTATTATAGATTGCAAGAAAGAGAAAATTGTTACTAAATTTGCTGGTGAATCTTATGAGTTTAACTTCTCTAAATTTGCCAAAACTCCTTATAAAGCTGATTTGCCTAATGATGATTTTAGAGTTGAACAGTGTGCATCTATTGCTCTTGCTCCTAGTAATCCTTTGCAGCAACATTTGGAGAATAGTGAGAGTGAAGTTTTTAGGGAAGAAAGGGATGATCTTGATGAAATTTTCCTTCGTCAACCTATTCTTAAACATGACTTACCGGTTGAAGATTTAGGTGTAACACCACCACCAAAGGAAGATCCTGTATTTGATTTGAAACCATTACCTGATAATCTTAAGTATGCTTATATTGATGAGAAGAAAACATATCATGTTATTATTAGTGCTAAGCTTTCAGATATTGAGGAAGAAAGGTTATTGGAAATACTGAAGAAGCACCGAGGAGCTATTGGCTATACTCTTGATGATTTGAAGGGGATTTCTCCCGCTATTTGCCAACATGCTATTAATATAGAAGATGGTGCAAAACCTGTTGTTGAACATCAGCGTCGTCTAATTCCCAAGATGAAGGATGTGGTAAGAAATGAGGTATTAAAACTTCTTGAAGCAGGTATTATATATCCTATTGCTGATAGTAGATGGGTTAGTCCTGTGCATTGTGTTCCTAAGAAAGGAGGTATAACTGTAGTGCCTAATGATAATGATGAGCTTATTCCTCAAAGAGTAGTTGTAGGGTATAGAATGTGTATTGATTTTCGAAAAGTTAATAAAGTTACTAAGAAAGATCATTACCCTTTACCTTTTATTGATCAAATGTTAGAAAGGTTGTCTAAAAATACTCATTTCTGTTTTCTTGATGGATATTCTGGGTTTTCACAAATTGCTGTTAGAGCTAAAGATCAAGAGAAAACCACTTTCACTTGTCCCTATGGAATTTGTGTAATGCTCCTGCTACTTTTCAAAGATGCATGTCTGCTATTTTTCATGGCTTTTGTGAAAAGATTGTTGAGGTATTCATGGATGATTTTTCTGTCTATGGGAATTCTTTTGATAATTGCTTGCGAAACCTTGATAAAGTTTTGCAGAGATGTGAAGAAACTAACCTTGTTCTTAATTGGGAGAAATGCCACTTTATTGTTAATGAAGGAATTGTATTGGGACATAAAATTTCTGAAAGAGGTATTGAAGTTGATAGAGCTAAAGTTGAAGCAATTGAGAAGATGCCCTATCCTAGGGATGTTAAAGGTATTCGTAGTATTCTTGGTCATGCTGGTTTTTATAGGAGGTTTATTAAAGATTTCTCTAAAATTTCAAAGCCTCTTACTAATCTTCTTCAAAAATATGTACCTTTCGTTTTTGATGATGATTGTAAGGAAGCTTTTGAAACTCTAAAGAAAGCCTTAACAACTGCTCCTATAGTTGAACCTCCTGATTGGAATTTGCCTTTTGAAATTATGTGTGATGCTAGTGATTTTGCTGTAGGTGCTGTTCTTGGACAGCGAGTAGATAAAAAATTGAATGTTATTCATTATGCTAGTAAAACTCTAGATGCTGCTCAAAGAAATTATGCTACAACTGAGAAAGAGTTATTAGCAGTAGTTTTTGCATGTGACAAGTTTAGACCCTATATTGTTGATTCAAAAGTCACAATTCATACTGATCATGCTGCGATTAGGTACCTTATGGAAAAGAAAGATGCTAAGCCAAGGCTTATTAGATGAGTGCTTCTTTTGCAAGAATTTGATTTACATATTGTAGATAGGAAAGGTGCTGATAATCCTGTTGCTGATAATTTGTCTAGATTGGAAAATATTACTTATGATCCTATTCCTGTTAATGATAGTTTTCCAAATGAACAATTGGCTGTAATAAAGGTGAGCTCGCGAGAGAGCCCTTGGTATGTTGATTATGCTAACTTTATTGTTTCGAAGTATTTGCCTCCAACCTTTTCAGCTCAGCAAAGGAGGAAATTCTTTTATGATTTGAGGCATTATTTTTGGGATGACCCACACTTATATAAAGAAGGAGTGGATGGTATTATGCGAAGATGTGTCCCAGAATATGAACAACAAGAGATATTGAGTAAATGCCATGGTAGTGTTTATGGAGGACATCACGCCGGAGATAGAACCGCACAAAAGGTTCTACAATCAGGTTTTTATTGGCCAACACTTTTCAAGGATGCAAGGAAGTTTATCTTATCTTGTGATGAATGTCAAAGAGTTGGTAATATCTCTAGACGCAATGAAATGCCTATGAATTATTCTCTTGTTATTGAACCATTTGATTGTTGGGAATTCGACTTCATGGGTCCTTTTCCTTCTTCAGAAGGTAACACTCATATACTTGTCGCTGTTGATTATGTTACTAAATGGGTAGAAGCTATACCTACAAAAAGTGCTGATGGTGAGACCTCTATAAAAATGCTTGTAGATATTATATTTCCTAGATTTGGAGTACCTAGATATATTATGACTGATGGAGGTTCTCATTTTATTCATGGTGGTTTTAGAAAAACTCTTGCCAAATATGGTATTAATCATAGAATTGCTTCAGCTTATCATCCTCAAACTAGTGGGCAAGTAGAATTATCAAATAGAGAAATTAAAGCTATTTTGGGAAAGACTGTTAATAAATCTAGAAAGAATTGGGCTAGTAAGTTAAAGGAAGCATTGTGGGCCTATAGAACTGCTTATAAAAATCCTATGGGAATGTCTCCTTATAAAATGGTTTATGGAAAAGCTTGTCATTTACCTTTAGAACTAGAGCACAAAGCTTATTGGGCTGTAAGAGAACTTAATAAAGATTTTAAACTTGCCGGTAAGAAGAGGTTGCTACAATTGAGTTCTTTAGATGAATGGAGAAGTGAAGCTTATGAAAATGCTAAACTTTTTAAGGAGAAAGTTAAGAAGTGGCATGATAGAAGAATTATTAAAAGAGAATTTAATGTTGGAGATAAAGTCCTATTGTATCGGTCTCGTCTCAGATTTTTTGCAGGGAAATTACTCTCAAAATGGGAAGGACCATATGTTATTGAGGAGGTCTATCGTTCAGGAGCAATAAAAATTAGCTCTTTGGAAGGTAACGCCACGCAAGTAGTGAATGGACAAAGACTCAAGCATTATATTTCTGGAGATTCTTATAATGAAGATATTGATATTATTCAAGTGATAACTCCGGAAGCTTTCATCAAAGATCAAATTGACAGTTCTGCAGAGTCCGACTTTGAATAGGTAACAGTTTTAGTAATAAAAAGTCTGCGTTTAACTTTCCGAAAAATATTTCTGCTGTTTATGGAAAATATCAAAAATTACGGAATCGAAACGGAGTGGAGAAGACGCGCGAGGGCCCGTCACCATAGGCCGGCGCGGGCCCCATCCTGGCCGCGTCGCCCTATGGTGACAGCCCTTCGGCGTCCCGTTTCCACTCGTTTTCGGCCTGGAACCTTCCTTATGTCGTAAAAATATTTGCTATATAATCCCCCGGACCCCTGGAGGTCCGTATATCGTTTTCTCGTCGTGTTTTGTTTCGAGCTGTTTCTCAGGATCTGTTTTTGATCTAGAAGCACCATGGTCTCCAACAACAAAGACAAGGAACCTTGGGAAGAGGAGATGGATGAAGGGGTCAATAAGGGAGAGAAGAAGATAGCATCAGCAAAAAGAGAGCGGGAAACTATGGAGAGTAAGCCAATCTTGGTGGGATCGGTTAACACTGGGCGTTCTTTTTCTCATAACTTGCAGGGACTTCTTCCGCCTGCTCTTAGCCTCGACTCTTTCCCTTGTGTGGAGGAAGCAATACGGGTTGCCGATGAGTTTTGTGATCAATATCGTGCTCTAAGAAGGGAATGTGTTACCCTCCAAAACCCCCCGACGGGCTTTGGCTAAGTAACACGAAGAGCCGGGAGGCTCCTAGGGCCGCTTAGTGGATCCCTGGTGTAGGATAACGTAGCATAGAAAACAAAAAATTTCCTACGGCGAACACGCAATCCAAGCCAAGATGCAATCTAGAAGACGGTAGCAACGAGGGGATTATCGAGACTCACCCTTGAAGAGATTCCAAAGCCTACAAGAGGAGGCTCTTGTTGCTGCGGTAGACGTTCACTTGCCGCTTGCAAAAGCGCGTAGAAGATCTTGATCACGATCGGTTCCGGCGCCACGAACGGGCAGCACCTCCGTACTCGGTCACACGTTCGGTTGTTGATGAAGACGACGTCCACCTCCCGTTCCAGCGGGCAGCGGAAGTAGTAGCTCCTCTTGAATCCGACAGCACGACGGCGTGGTGTCGGTGGCGGTGGAGAAATCCAGCGGAGCTTCGCTAAGCGTGCGGGATATGGTGGAGGAGCGGGGCGCTAGGGTTTGGGGAGAGGGGGTGGCCGGCCACTAAAGGGGGCGGCCAAGGTGGTGGCTTTGGTGTGGCCGGCCCCCTCCCCTATGCCCCTCATTATATAGGTGGAAGCCCCAAGTGTTGGACTACAAGTCTCCGAATAAGACCCGAACCCAAAACCTTCCATATGGTGGGAAACCTTCCCAAGCTAGGATTCCCACTAGAGGTGGGAATTCCACCTACCATATGGGGGGGTGGCCGGCCCCTAAGGGGGAGTCCACTTGGGACTCCTCCCCACTAGGGTTGGCCGGCCATGGAGGTGGAGTCCCTTGTGGACTCCACCTTCCTTGGTGGTTTCTTCCGGACTTTTCTAGAACCTTCTAGAACCTTCCATAGAACCTTCCGCGACATTTTATTCACATAAAATGACATCCTATATATGAATCTTATTCTCCGGACCATTCCGGAACTCCTCGTGATGTCCGGGATCACATCCGGGACCGAACAAATATTCGAACTCCATTCCATATTCAAGTTCTACCATTTCAACATCCAACTTTAAGTGTGTCACCCTACGGTTCGCGAACTATGCGGACATGGTTGAGTACTCACTCCGACCAATAACCAATAGCGGGATCTGGAGATCCATAATGGCTCCCACATATTCAACGATGACTTTAGTGATCGAATGAACCATTCACATACGATACCAATTCCCTTTGTCACGCGATATTTTACTTGTCCGAGGTTTGATCATCGGTATCACACTATACCTTGTTCAACCTCGTCTCTTGACAAGTACTCTTTACTCGTACCGTGGTATGTGGTCTCTTATGAACTTATTCATATGCTTGCAAGACATTAGACGACATTCCACCGAGAGGGCCCAGAGTATATCTATCCGTCATCGGGATGGACAAATCCCACTATTGATCCATATGCCTCAACTCATACTTTCCGGATACTTAATCCCACCTTTATAACCACCCATTTACGCAGTGGCGTTTGATGTAATCAAAGTACCTTTCCGGTATAAGTGATTTACATGATCTCATGGTCATAAGGACTAGGTAACTATGTAATAAAAGCTTATAGCAAATAACTTAATGACGTGATCTAATGCTACGCTTAATTGGGTGTGTCCATTACATCATTCATACAATGATATAATCTTGTTATTAATAACATCCAATGTTCATGATTATGAAACTAATCATCTATTAATCAACAAGCTAGTTAAGAGGCTTACTAGGGACTCTTTGTTTGTTTACATATCACACATGTATCAATGTTTCGGTTAATACAATTATAGCATGGTATATAAACATTTATCATAAACATAAAGATATATAATAACCACTTTTATTATTGCCTCTTGGGCATATCTCCAACATCTCCCACTTGCACTAAATCTTCTCGCGCGTCCTGGCGGTTGCCTGGGCGTGCCACCTGACCTAGACCTGGTCAGGAAGGTGTTAGTGCTTCGATTGTTCCTGCATGGTAGACACGTGCACATTAAATACGAGCCTTATCGGCTCTCAGGTTTCCCTGTGGATCGGCTCAAAGAGCCGATCGCCCCATGGTCCTTGATGGATTAGCAATGGCATGGGGATCCTGCTTGATCAGGACAAAGCTAAAACGATCCACGACAGTTTAGGGTTTTCACCGCATAACCGGAACGTCCTACGTGCGATCGGGCCTAGCAGCTACGAGAGACGGTGCAAACTACCCCTACGAGAGGCCTAAAAACCAACATAACGTTGATCCCCGGAACATCCCTCGCAGGGACGGTAAACAGCATCTAACGCACCACCGGATCCTCCGACCCCAGCATAAGGCCTAACTATGCAGATATTAAACTAATCCCTGCAGATGCAGGGAGCAACCGTAACGGATCGGATCTACTAAGCATGATCAAGCAAGATGCTGCCCTTACGTCTGGATGGACGTAAGGGCAGCTAGATATGCAAGGGTTGCACTACGATAGCATATTACGTGAAGAACAATGCTAACCCTAACACATCTAAAGATAACTACGTTGCTCGCCATCAAAAAGGCTTCAGTACGAGCAACGCATGAACAATACTAAGCTTACGCTGCCTAGATCGCGAGATGCGATCTAGGCAGCATGATGCTTACCGGTAAGAACCCTCGTAGGAAAGGGGTGGCGATGCGCCGAGATTGGTTTGTTTTGGTTGAACGTGATTGTCCTCCTTTTCCGATAACCCTATATACATATTTATAGTCCAAGGGACTTTCTAATTGAGGCGTGCACCTAACCGTGCACGGGCCGGACTCTATCTCTTTAATCTAGTATTACAACACGATCTACTATATTACAGATACACGGGCAATTAAGCCCAAACTCTTAGCGCGAGGCCGCTTCGATGATGCTCCACGTGTAATCTTCTAAGCCCATCTTCGCTTACGGCCCAACTCCTGATTTGGCCAAAATCGGGTGGTAACACATGCCCCCCTGGTTTTGATAATGATAATTGCAAAACCATCTGCTTTTCTTCGAAGGGTCATGTCGTGGCAGAGCAGAACCGTCGCAGTATTCTTCATGATGACGTCTTGCCTTCTCAACTTCCCTGCACGACTTGACGGCTCTGGCACCACGTCCTTGGGAACTGCTTAGGCATTAAACCGTATATTCCCCCTTTTATTTGGCCACATCGAACAGTTCTCCTCTTCCTCCCTTTGCACTTCCAAAAACCCTCCTCTGCCGCCATGTCTTCCTCTTCGTCTTCTTCATCGGACCTTTCCGCGCAGTCCTCCCCCTTCCGCGAGCCGACGCCGGAATGGGACCCGTTGGAAGCCCATGCGGCCAACACCCGCCGCGCCATCGAGGCCGGGGACGACCCGAGCCACAACTTCTCCATCTGGTCAGAGGACGACCAGTCCCTGACCGACGGGGAGAGCGACCTCCGCTTCCTTGCCAATGAGGAGGCGGTGGAGGAAAGTGACGATGACCACCTTCCATGGGACGGGGCCCCCTCTTCCGAGGAGGCGGAGGAGACAAAGGAGGAGGAAGAAGATGACAGCTCTTCCGACGAGCCGCCGGCCAAGCGCCACTGCCCCTGGCCGGGGAACCTCAGCGACTTCGATAGAGACGACGACGACGCTGACGAGGAGGACGAGGACAACGAGGGTCCCACCGGTGGTCGCTACAGCAGCGACGACGAGCCGGCTGGGAGCAGTGCCGATGTCGGCAACCACGACGACGACGACGAGGGCAGCAACGGCCCCTAGATAGGACCTTAGCTAGGGCCAGCAGTAGTAGACGGGGCAATGTACCCCCTAGGTCCTCCTTTTGAGAGCAATCAGCTATGTAAGAAATCTAGTTTATCAATGAAGAATTTCCCCAACTGGAATCTGTCGATTTCCTTTGTAATGATTTAGCCGATTGCCCTTTGTACTGAATCTGCCGATCGTCGATTCGGCCGACGCTCAATAAGCCGATTTCCATGCCTTGGTTCCTCATGATAACTGAAACCTTGGAAATCCGAGTCCCCTGCGCTTAACGCTAGTCTCTAACCGGCCAGACTCCAGAACCGATGCTTTCAGGATAACTTCTTGGACCATTGCTGAAAATTTCGATCGCCTACACCCTTCCTCGCGATGCTTTGCTTATTTGCAGCAACAAACCGGCCCAAAGCCTGTCCTTCTTCAAACTTTCCTCATCAGCCCCAGCAATTCCCCTCTGCAATAGTTCACCATCTCTCAACAAGTTGTGATGCAGAGTAAGCCGATTTCAACCAAATCGGCTTCATCGAACAAGGAACCCCGAGGACGAGCTGCCCCCCGAGCCTCAGTCGAGGCGAGGATAACAGTGGACCAGCCGAGTGGGTCATCATTGGCTTCCCAACTGTAGCGCTGTGTTAGCTGAATTCCACGAAATCGGCTCTCCAGATCGTCGATGTTTCAGAGCGAGCTGCCCCCCGAGTTACTCCAGCTTCTCATTAAAACAGGGCAAGAATGCTTACGCTCAAGGAGCCAGTGCACTGGAAAGGCTTTGGAATGATCAGCAGCTCCCCTGAACCGAGAAGCCTCAACGTAGTGGCCCTTCAACCCCTCCCAGCTCCATTCATGCACCTTGCTGTTTTGAGTGGCTCATCATCTCGGGCAAACTGATGCAGCTTCTGGAGCGAATGGCTCGACTCTAGGAGGCCATCGGATGATCCTCGATTGTTCTCATGATCCTAACCTGATCCGCAGGCTTGCGCAAACACTGCCGATTTGGTGATGGCTGCTCCATAAGACCTCTGCTTGTAACGCTATGCGTCGGCTTTGCCCCATGAGACCTCAGACAAGATCATGACTCTTGCCAGCCAACCCAGCGGGCTGGCCATCTGGTTCCGTGCAGGTGCCTACAACAGAGCCCTGTGCGTGTCACTTAAATGACTTGTATGCGGAAACTGATATTTTTGGCGACATCAGCACCGTTTTTTAGACAAGCTGTGATGCAGGGCCAGCCGATTCCGACGAAATCGGCTTCCTTCAGGGCCAACTGCCCCCCGAGCTTCTTCCGTTTAAGTCCCGCGTCTCGCCGATCATATTGGCTCATCATCTTTGGCAGGCTGATGCAGCTCCTGGTGAAGACGTTTCCCTGATGCTCTCCCCCATTTTGGTCGTGACATGCCGTAGCCGATCGCCTCATCATCGACTATCCTCCTGGTCTCAGAAGAGACATGCTGCTTCGTCGGGCTCGCCCTTAACCTGAACTGCGTGTTTGTGCTGCTCCTGCTATTGATCAGGGCCGCGACCCGATATTGCCAACACAATGATCCGCTTGGGGGTTTGCTAACGGAGCCATCAACAATTCTACTGAGGAGAGCCGCCGGCATGTTTGCCCTTCAGTGGAGCCTCGCTGCCTGATGACTGCTGCGTGTGACGGTCGCATCCCTAAAGTCGATGGCCGTGCATCGGCTGTGTTCAAAATTTCGATTTTTTGTGGCCGATTTGTTTATGTATCGGCCCCCATACTTGAGCTGCTCTGCTGGAAATTTGACATCCGTTCCCAGCTCCGTATCCTCGTATATCATCCATCTATGTGCCCCCGAGCCGATTCTGTCAAGTAATTGATGGTATCGGCTCTTCAGGCATCTGTTGGATCGACGCTGATCACAGACGAAGGTATGTTGAGGATGATTTTGGCCGATTGCGGGAATCGGCCTCCCTTTTCGTTGCAATACTTTGACGATGATTTGCAACCTCTTGGATTTCCACTGTAGCTACGTGGCATGTTGGAGATAAGATCCTTTACTTTTCATTTTTTTTGAGGGCCGATCGCAGGGATCGGCCTTGCCACGTATGTCCAAAGTCTTGGACGTGCTATTCCGTTAGGCCGGTGGATAAAACCAGCCTTACCCCATTCTTCGAGGCTTCGATGCGCTCACAACCCTCTAAACTGATACCAGAGAGCGGCTCTTGGTCTTCTGCCTCCCACACGCTCATGGCAGCTAATGATATCTCGATTGAGTCATCCGCTTGAACGACGCTGCCAGGCCTGCCACGGCCAGCTCGACTGCCTCTTTCTCAGTTATATGAACCGAATAGCATCGGTTCTTGACAGTTCTGAAACGCTGAATGTACTCAGCCACTGTCTCTCCTCGCTTTTGCCGAACCTGTGCTAGTTCGGCAATACCAGCTTCAGTAGTCTCTGAATGGTATTGGGTGTGGAACAGTTCCTCCAGCTGCTTCCATGATTGCACTGAATTTGGCTGCAAAGAGGTGTACCACCCAAAAGCTGGACCGGTGAGGGATTGCGAGAAGCACCTCACCCGTAACTGATCCGATGCCGAAGCCATGCCCAGCTGGGCCAGGTATCGGCTCACGTGCTCGATGGAGCTCGACCCTTCCGCCCCACTGAATTTGTTGAAGTCCGGAAGCCGGTACTTGGGCGGTAGTGGGATCAGGTCGAACTCATTGGGATACGGCTTGGAATAGCCGATTATCTTCTTCTTCGGCAAGATGCCGAATTGATCTCTCAGGACTGCGCTGATCTGATCTGTGGAGGTAGTAGCAGCTGAGCTTTCTCGGATTGGTGCAGTGGCATACTTGGCTAGCCACGCTTGTTTCTCAGCTTCTGCTCCTAGACTCCCCGCTGTTGCAGTTATCCTTCCTGCCGGAACAATTGCTCCTGCTCCGGCAAATCCTCCTGGTGGAGCCTGGATCGCCTGCGTCCAGTTGTTGCAGTCCCACATACGCACACACGTATCCGTGTGGGATTTCCTTGGGCGGGTCAAGAACTGGTAGTCGCCCGGGTCACCCCCATCCTTGTAGACGACGTATGCCGGCGAGCTTTGTTGTGGTGGAGCCGCCGTTGCGTACGGCAGAGGCGGCCTGGAGTGGAGTTGCATCTCTCCCTGGTGAGTCCCTAGAACAGGTCCTGAAGGGGAGTACCGACGCTCCATGATCTCTTGCACCACCCGGAGCGCAACGCGCTCCAGAGTGTTCACCAGGCTCTCAGAGTGCCGATGCAGTGAATGGGCCACCATGTAGTTGACCTCCTGACGCAGGGCTCTGGTACGTTCCTCTGAAGGGAGAGACAGATCCAACCCATCGAGGATGCCTTGTGGTGCGAATCCTTTGAACCTGACGCCGTGCGACCGGGTCTTCTCAAAGGAGCCGATGAGTTCGGCCTCGAGGATGACCTTCAGGTCATCGTACTTCTTCTTGTGTTCCGTGGGGAGATCCTCGTACGTGATCGGTTTCTCCGCCACCTCGGATGTCGACGCTGACATGGATGTTGAAGAAGATGTCCCACCGGGCGTGCCAGAATGTGTTACCCTCCAAAACCCCCCGACGGGCTTTGGCTAAGTAACACGAAGAGCCGTGAGGCTCCTAGGGCCGCTTAGTGGATCCCGGCACCGTCGTCCCGCAAATCTTCTGGCGCGCGTCCTGGCGGTTACCTGGGTGTGCCACCTGACCTAGACCTGGTCAGGAAGGTGTTAGTGCTTCGATTGTTCCTGCATGGTAGACACGTGCACATTAAATACGAGCCTTATCGGCTCTCAGGTTTCCCTGTGGATCGGCTCAAAGAGCCGATCGCCCCATGGTCCTTGATGGATTAGCAATGGCATGGGGATCCTGCTTGATCAGGACAAAGCTAAAACGATCCACGACAGTTTAGGGTTTTCACCGCATAACCGGAACGTCCTACGTGCGATCGGGCCTAGCAGCTACGAGAGACGATGCAAACTACCCCTACGAGAGGCCTAAAAACCAACATAACGTTGATCCCCGGAACATCCCTCGCAGGGACGGTAAACAGCATCTAACGCACCACCGGATCCTCCGACCCCAGCATAAGGCCTAACTATGCAGATATTAAACTAATCCCCGCAGATGCAGGGAGCAACCGTAACGGATCGGATCTACTAAGCATGATCAAGCAAGATGCTGCCCTTACGTCTGGATAGACGTAAGGGCAGCTAGATATGCAAGGGTTGCACTACGATAGCATATTACGTGAAGAACAATGCTAACCCTAACACATCTAAAGATAACTACGTTGCTCGCCATCAAAAAGGCTTCAGTACGAGCAACGCATGAACAATACTAAGCTTTACGCTGCCTAGATCGCGAGATGCGATCTAGGCAGCATGATGCTTACCGGTAAGAACCCTCGTAGGAAAGGGGTGGCGATGCGCCGAGATTGGTTTGTTTTGGTTGAACGGTGATTGTCCTCCTTTTCCGATAACCCTAGATACATATTTATAGTCCAAGGGACTTTCTAATTGAGGCGTGCACCTAACCGTGCACGGGCCGGACTCTATCTCTTTAATCTAGTATTACAACACGATCTACTATATTACAGATACACGGGAAATTAAGCCCAAACTCTTAGCGCGAGGCCGCTTCGATGATGCTCCACGTGTAATCTTCTAAGCCCATCTTCGCTTACGGCCCAACTCCTGATTTGGCCAAAATCGGGTGGTAACAGAAGTGGAGATACTTCAGGAGGAGAACCAGCGACTTCGCAGAATGCTAGAATATTACTCGATTCCCATCACAAGGCCGCCACCGCCACATTCAGATAACAATGAATCTCTTCGAGTCTTAGTGCAGAATTGCCAAATTGAGAAGCTGAAGCTGAAGGAGATCCTTAAGAAGCGCGAGAAGAATCCATCACCATCACCGCCGAAGGAGTAATTCATCATCGGTATTGGCATCCCCTTGGTTTGTTCCAAGCTTGGGGGAGTGCCGCGGTATCACATCATCACTATCTTTATATTTTACTATCAAGTAGTGTCATATCATGAGTAGGGAAGTTATCATATAATAGGTTGCAGTGTGGAAGTATCTCTCTCTTAGTTGGTTATCTATGTATCCGTTGGTGTGAGTTATCGTTATGGAATATTAATGAGAAGTCTTATCATTTACTTTTTGCACACCTTATTTTAGTTTGCAATTTCTTTTATATGATTACTCTTGACATTAGTATTGATGTCACTTTGGGAGCATCGAGTAAATCTATTTGGTTTTGGCAAACTTAGCATTGGTCAATAGCAACAACACCTTGATATTTGAATAGAAAAGGGAAATACATGTAGATATATTACTCTATTATCTTTATGCTAATGAGTTAGTATTCTGAAGTTAAAATTGTTTGTGCTTATGAGAAAGATGCATGATTGTTTCTATCACATGTATATTTGTTTGTTTCCCTCAACCTTTATGCTTGCTATCAAACCTTGCTAGCCAAAAACCTGTATTGAGAGGGAATGCTTCTCATACATCCATAACCTTAGACCAAACCCATGCCATTTGTGTCCACCATAACTACCTACTATGTGGTATTTTGCGCCACTCCAAGTAAATACTTCATGTGCTACCTTTAAATAATTCAAACTATATTACTCCTTATTTGTGTCAATGTTTGATAGCTCATGAGGAAGTATGTGGTGTTTTATCTTTCAATCTTGTTGGGCAGACTTTCACCAATGGACTAGTGGCACATCCGCTTATCCAATAACTTTGCAATAAGAGCTGGCAACGGGGTTCCCAGCCCCAATTAATAACCTTCATTAATAATTCTCTTCACATGTTTTGCCCTGATTTATCAGTAAGCAACTTAATTTTGCAATAGACACTCCTCCATGGTATGTGAATGTTGGAAGGCACCCGAGGATTCGGTTAGCCATGGCTTGTGGAAGCAAAGGTTGGGGGAGTGTCATCCATAATAAAACTAAAATACAAGTGTAAACAAAAGAGAAGGGGGATGATCTACCTTGCTGGTAGAGATAACGTCCTTCATGGGAGCCGCTCTGGGAAGGTTCGTTTGGCAAGGGGGTTAGAGTACCCACTACCATTCGTTGACAACAGCGAACACCACTCAAAATCTTACTTTTATGCTCTTTATATGATTTCAAAACTTGAAAAGCTCTAGCACATGATTTAATCCCTGCTCCCCTCTGTGAAGGAGGGGTAGCAGGATCTCAGAGTTTAAGGCTGTGGTTAGATTTATCTTAATTACTTTCTTGTATTTGCGGATGCTTGCAAGGGGTATAATCACAAGTATGTATTAGTCCTAGGAAGGGCGGTGCATTAGCATAGGTTCACCCACACAACACTTATCAAAACAATGAAGATTAATCAGCCGTATGAAGCGAAAGCACTAGACTAAAATCCTCGTGTGTCCTCAAGAACGTTTGGTCATTATAAGTAAACAAACCAGCTTGTCCTTTGTGCTAAAAAGGATTGGGCCACTCGCTGCAATTATTTCTCTCGCATTTTATTTACTTGTACTTTATTTATCTGCAATATCAAAACCCCCTGAATACTTGTCTGTGAGCATTTACAGTGAATCCTTCATCGAAACTGCTTGTCAACACCTTCTGCTCCTCGTTGGGTTTGATGCGCGTAGATGTACACGTTCGTTGGGAACCCCAAGAGGAAGGTATGATGCGCACAGTGGCAAGTTTCCCTCAGTAAGAAACCAAGGTTTAATCGGACCAGTAGGAGTCAAGAAGCACGTTGAAGGTTGATCGAAATGTGATGCGGCGCAACACCAGGGATTCCGGCGCCAACGTGGAACTTGCACAACACAACCAAAGTACTTTGCCCCAACGAAACAGTGAGGTTGTCAATCTCACCGGCTTGCTGTAACAAAGGATTAACCGTATTGTGTGGAAGATGATTGTTTGCAAGAAAACAGTAAAGCTAGTATTGCAGTAAATTGTATGCGATGTAAAGAATAGGACCGGGATCCACAGTTCACTAGAGGTGTCTCTCCCATAAGATAAAAGCATGTTGGGTGAACAAATTACAGTCGGGCAATTGACAAATAGAAAAGGGCATAACAATGCATATACATGATATGATAAATATAGTGAGATTTAATTGGGCATTACGACAAAGTACATAGACCGCCATCCAACTGCATCTATGCCTAAAAAGTCCACCTTCAGGTTATCATCCGAACCCCTTTCAGTATTAAGTTGCAAGCAACAGACAATTGCATTAAGTATGGTGCGTAATGTAATCGACAACTACATCCTTAGACATAGAATCAATGTTTTATCCCTAGTGGCAACAGCACAACACAACCTTAGAACTTTCTGTCACTGTCCCAGGTATCAATGAAGGCATGAACCCACTATCGAGCATAAATACTCCCTCTTGGAGTTAAGAGTAAAAACTTGGCCAGAGCCTCTACTAATAACGGAGAGCATGCAAAATCATAAACAACACATAGGTAATAGATTGATAATCACCATAACATAGTATTCTCTATCCATCGGATCCCGACAAACACAACATATAGTATTACAGATAGATGATCTTGATCATGTTAGGCAGCTCACAAGATCCAACAATGAAGCACATAAGGAGAAGACGACCATCTAGCTACTGCTATGGACCCATAGTCCAGGGGTGAACTACTCACTCATCACTCCGGAGGCGACCATGGCGGTGTAGAGTCCTCCGGGAGATGAATCCCTCTCCGGCAGGGTGCCGGAGGCGATCTCCTGAATCCCCGAGATGGGATTCGCGGCGGCGGCGTCTCTGGAAGGTTTTCCGTATCGTGGCTCTCGCACTGGGGGTTTCACGACGGAGGCTTTAAGTAGGCGAAAGGGTAGGTCAGGGGCGCCACGGGGGCCCACACACTAGGCGCGCCAGGGCTTGGGCCGCCCTGGTGTGTCGCCACCTCGTGGCCCCACTTCGTCTCCTCTTCGGACTTCTGGAAGCTTCGTGCAAAAATAGGACCCTGGGCATTGATTTCGTCCAATTCCGAGAATATTTCGTTACTAGGATTTCTGAAGCCAAAAACAGCAGAAAACAAAGAACTCTTCGGCATCTTGTTAATAGGTTAGTTCCAAAATGCACGAATATGATATAAAGTGTGCATAAAACATGTAGATATCATCAATAATGTAGCATGGAACATAAGAAATTATCGATACGTTGGAGACGTATCAGCATCCCCAAGCTTAGTCTCTCGTCCCGAGCAGGTAAAACGATAACAAAGATAATTTCTGAAGTGACATGACATCATAATCTTGATCATACTATTTGTAAACATATGTAATGAATGCAGCGATCAAAACAATGGTAATGACATGGGTAAACAAGTGAATCATAAAGCAAAGACTTTTCATGAATAGTACTTCAAGACAAGCATCAATAAGTCTTGCATAAGAGTTAACTCATAAAGTAATAAATCAAAGTAGAGGTATTGAAGCAACACAAGGGAAGATTAAGTTTCAGCGGTTGCTTTCAACTTATAACATGTATATCTCATGGATAGTGTCAATATAAAGTAATATAACAAGTGCAATATGCAAGTATGTAGGAATCAATGCACAGTTCACACAAGTGTTTGCTTCTTAAGGTGGAGAGAGATAGGTGAACTGACTCAACAATAAAAGTAAAAGAAAGGTCCTTCAAAGAGGAAAGCATCGATTGCTATATTTGTGCTAGAACTTTTATTTTGAAAACATGAAACAATTTTGTCAACGGTAGTAACAAAGCATATGAGTTATGTAAATTATATCTTACAAGTTGCAAGCCTCATGCATAGTATACTAATAGTGCCCGCACCTTGTCCTACTTAGCTTGGACTACCGGATCATCGCAATACACATGTTTCAACCAAGTGTCACAAAGGGGTACCTCCATGCCGCCTGTACAAAGGTCTAAGGAGAAAGCTCGCATTTTTGATTTCTCGCTTTTGATTATTCTCAACTTAGACATCCATACCGGGACAACATGGACAACAGATAATGGACTCCTCTTTAATGCATAAGCATGTAGCAACAATTATTATTCTCATATGAGATTGAGGATATATGTCCAAACTGAAACTTCCACCATGATTCATGGCTTTAGTTAGCAGCCCAATGTTCTTCTCTAACAATATGCATGCTCCAACCATTAAGGTGGTAGATCTCCCTTACTTCAGACAAGACGGACATGCATAGCAACTCACATGATATTCAACAAAGAATAGTTGATGGCGTCCCCAGAAGCATGGTTATCGCACAATAAGCAACTTAATAAGAGATAAAGTGCATAAGTACATATTCAATACTACGATAGTTTTTAAGGCTATTTTGTCCCATGAGCTATATATTGCAAAGGTGAATGATGGAATTTAAAGGTAGCACTCAAGCAATTTACTTTGGAATGGCGGAGAAATACCATGTTGTAGGTAGGTATGGTGGACACAAATGGCATAGTGGTTGGCTCAAGGATTTTGGATGCATGAGAAGTATTCCCTCTCGATACAAGGTTTAGGCTAGCAAGGTTATTTGAAGCAAACTCAAGGATGAACCAGTGCAGCAAAACTCACATAAAATACATATTGTAAACATTATAAGACTCTACACCGTCTTCCTTGTTGTTCAAAACTCAATACTAGATATTATCTAGACCTTAGAGAGACCAAATATGCAAACCAAATTTTAGCAAGCTCTATGTATTTCTTCATTAATGGGTGCAAAGTATATGATGCAAGAGTTTAAACATGAGCACAACAATTTCAAAGTATCACATTATCCAAGACATTTTTTAGAATTACTACATGTAGCATTTTCCAATTCCAACCATATAACAATTTAACGAAGAAGAAACTTCGCCATGAACATTATGAGTAAAGCCTAAGGACATATTTGTCCATATGCAACAGCGGAGCGTGTCTCTCTCCCACAAAGTGAATGCTAGGATCCATTTTATTCAAACAAAACAAAAACAAAACAAACCGACGCTCCAAGCAAAGTGCATAAGATGTGACGGAATAAAAATATAGTTTCAGGGGAGGAACCTGATGATGTTGTCGATGAAGAAGGGGATGCCTTGGGCATCCCCAAGCTTAGACGCTTGAGTCTTCTTAAAATATGCAGGGGTGACCACGGGGCATCCCCAAGCTTAGAGCTTTCACTCCTCTTGATCATAGTATATCATACTCCTCTCTTGACCCTTGAAAACTTCCTTCACACCAAACTTCAAGCAAACTCATTAGAGGGTTAGTGCACAATAAAAGTTTACATGTTCAGAGGTGACACAATCATTCTTTACACTTCTGGACATTGCATAAAGCTACTGGACATTAATGGATCAAAGAAATTCATCCAACATAGCAAAAGAGGCAATGCGAAATAAAAGGCAGAATCTGTCAAAACAGAACAGTTCGTAAAGACGAATTTTAAAATGGCACCAGACTTGCTCAAATGGAAAAACTCAAAACTAATAAAAGTTGCGTACATATCTGAGGATCACGCTCGTAAATTGGCAGATTTTTCGAATTTTCTACAGAGACTTGTGCCAGAATTCGTGACAGACAGCAATGCTGTTTCTGCGCAGCGATCCCAAATATAACATCAACTTTAACATAGAAACTTTACTTGGCACAAAAACATGATAAGGAGAGGTTGCTACAGTAGTAAACAACTTCCAAGACTCAAATATAAAACAAAGTACTGTAGTAAAAACATGGGTTGTCTCCCATAAGCGCTTTTCTTTAACGCCTTTCAGCTAGGCGCAGAAAGTGCAAATCAAGTAACATCAAGAGTAGAAGCATCAACATTATTATTTTTCATGCAAACACAACTTGTTGCAGGGGGTACTTTAGGTTCTCCATTATCTAAATTTTCTATGGTGGTGCTAGGGGTTTTAGCAATTTTAGGCCTATAGTAATTCTTTTGTTTAGGCACTTTAGAGGCATACATGAATTTTTGCTCTTTACCCACATAAGCTTTCTCATTATACTTGAGAGAAGAAAAGGTTGAACCCAAGGTTCCCATAGCTTTTTCAAGTTCATCAATCCTATTGGTTTGATTATCATGGACAACACAAGTTCCTAGGACACTAATTCTTTCATCAATTCCTCCTAGGGATTTATCAAGTTCATCAGTTTTATCCAATAACATTTCCAATTTAGTTTCAATACTTGGAAATTTTTTCTCTATGGTTTCCAATTTTTTCATAACATCCTCAAGAGAGATTTCAATTTTAACTTCATTAACAGGTGGTATTCCAACTAGACTCTCAATGATGCAACTAGCTTCTAAAGCGGGAGTACCTAGGAAATTACCTCCCGAAAGAGTATCAAGAACATACCTATTCCAACTAGATAAACCAACATAAAAGTTCCTAAGAAGGATAGTGGTGGAGTGTTTCTTAATGCACCTATGATGAGCATTACTAATTCTGTACCAAGCATCTTTAAAACTTTCTCCACCTTGTTGCTTAAAAGAACGAACTTCAACTTCAGGATTACTCATGATAGCAGTAGTAAAAGTAACTAAGTAAATAAAGACAAGTAACTAATTTTTTCTGTTTTTGATATAGAGAGCAAGACAGTAAATAAAGTAAAACTAGCAACTAATTTTTGTGTGTTTTGTTTAGGTGCAACAAACAAAGTAGTAAATAAAATAAAGCAAGACAAAAACAAAGTAAAGAGATTGGGAAGTGGAGACTCCCCGTGTCTTGATCTCCCCGGCAACGGCGCCAGAAATTTGCTTGATGCGCGTAGATGTACACGTCCGTTGGGAACCCCAAGAGGAAGGTATGATGCGCACAGTGGCAAGTTTCCCTCAGTAAGAAACCAAGGTTTAATCGGACCAGTAGGAGTCAAGAAGCACGTTGAAGGTTGATGGTGGCGAAATGTGATGCGGCGCAACACCAGGGATTCCGGCGCCAACGTGCACAACACAACAAAAGTACTTTGCCCCAACGAAACAGTGAGGTTGTCAATCTCACCGGCTTTGTAACAAAGGATTAACCGTATTGTGTGGAAGATGATTGTTTGCAAGAAAACAGTAAAGCAAGTATTGCAGTAAATTGTATGCGATGTAAAGAATAGGACCGGGGTCCACAGTTCACTAGAGGTGTCTCTCCCATAAGATAAAAGCATGTTGGGTGAACAAATTACAGTCGGGCAATTGACAAATAGAAAAGGGCATAACAATGCATATACATGATATGATAAATATAGTGAGATTTAATTGGGCATTACGACAAAGTACATAGACCTCCATCCAACTGCATCTATGCCTAAAAAGTCCACCTTCAGGTTATCATCCGAAACCCTTTCAGTATTAAGTTGCAAGCAACAGACAATTGCATTAAGTATGGTGTGTAATGTAATCGACAACTACATCCTTAGACATAGAATCAATGTTTTATCCCTAGTGGCAACAGCACAACACAACCTTAGAACTTTCTGTCACTATCCCAGGTATTAATGAAGGCATGAACCCACTATCGAGCATAAATACTCCCTCTTAGAGTTAAGAGTAAAAACTTGGCCAGAGCCTCTACTAATAACGGAGAGCATGCAAGATCATAAACAACACATAGGTAATAGATTGATAATCACCATAACATAGAATTCTCTATCCATCGGATCCCGACAAACACAACATATAGTATTACAGATAGATGATCTTGATCATGTTAGGCAGCTCACAAGATCCAACAATGAAGCACATAAGGAGAAGACGACCATCTAGCTACTGCTATGGACCCACAGTCCAGGGGTGAACACTACTCACTCATCACTCCGGAGGCGACCATGGCGGTGTAGAGTCCTCCGGGAGATGAATCCCCTCTCCGGCAGGGTGCCGGTGTTACCCTCCAAAACCCCCCGACGGGCGTTGGTTAAGCAACACGAAGAGTCGGGAAGCTCCCAGGGCCGCTTAGTGGATCCCTGGCACCTCGCGTCGCCCCGCAAATCTTCTGGCCAAACGTCCTGGCGGGCGTGCCACCTGACCTAGACCCGATCAGGAAGGTGTTAGTGCTTCGATTGTTCTGCATGGTAGACACGTAAACATTAAATACGAGCCCTATCGGCTCTCAGGTTTCCCTGTGGATCGGCTCAAGGAGTCGATCGCCCCATGCTTCACGTTGGATTTACAATGGCATGGGGATCCTGCTTGATCAGGACAAAGCTAAAGCGATCCACGACAGTTTAGGGTTTTCACCGCATAATCGGAACGTCCTAAGTGCGATCGGGCCTAGCAGCTACGAGAGACGATGCAAACTACCCCTACGAGAGGCCTAAAAACCAACATAACGTTGATCCCCGGAACATCCCTCGCAGGGACGGTAAACAACATCTAACGCACCACCGGATCCTCCGACCCCAACATAAGGCCTAACTATGCAGATATTAAACTAATCCTTGCGTAGCAAGGAGCAACTATAACAGATCGGATCTACTAAGTAAGAACAAGCAAGACGCTGCCCTTACGTCTAGATCGACGTAAGGGCAGCTAGGTGTCTAGGGACGGCATTGCCACGCAGATATGCACGTGAAAGCACCAATGCAAGCCCCTAAACACCTAAGGATAAATAGTACTACTCGCCATCAACAAGGCTTCAGCACGAGCAGTACAAGGATAACGAATAAACGTATACTGCCTAGATCGCTAGATGCGATCTAGGCAGCATGGTGCTTACCCGGGAGAAACCCTCGAAGAGAAGGGGTGGCGATGCGCCGTATTTTGTGTTTGTTGAACGATGATTGTCCTCCTTTTCCGATAACCCTAGATACATATTTATAGTCCAAAGGACTTTCTAATTGAGGCGTGCACCTAATCGTGCACGGGCCGGACTCTATCTCTTTAATCTACATTACAACGCGATCTAATATGTTACAGATACATGGGCAACTTAGCCCAAACTCTCAGCGCAAGGTCGCTTCGAAGATGCTCCACGTGTAATCTTCTAAGCCCATCTTCACTTACGGCCCAACTCTTGATTTGGCCAAAATCGGGTGGTAACACAGGCCCCCCTGGTTTTGGTAATGATAATATCAAAACCATCTGTTTTTTTCCTCGAGGGGTCATGTCGTGAGCAGAACCGTCGCAGTATTCTTCATCATGACTCTTGTCTTCCCAACTTCTCTGCACGATTGGACGGCTTTGGCACCACATCTTCGAGAACCGTCACGGCATTAAATCTTCACTGTATCCCCTTTATTTATCTGTGCCAAACGGTTCGCCACTTCATCCCCTCGCTCTGCTCTGACCACCAACACCAAAAAACCCTCTTCCATTGCAGCAATGTCTTCGTCTTCCTCTACCTCCTCAGATCTCTCCGTCCGAGCTCCGCCGAAGAATGAGGGCGACCCTCATCCCGGGGCGACCTCCTCCAACAAGAAGGAAGAACCAGTGAAGAAGGAAGAGGCCCCCTCCTCCGCCAGGCACCCGCCGACGAAGCGCTCCCGCATGTGGGCGGACAGCGAGGACGATGATGATGACGAGGAAGGAGAAGAAGAGGAGGAAGATGATTCCTCCTCTTCCGCTGGATATCCGCCGACGAAGCGCTTCCGCAGTTGGGCGGACAGTGAGGATGATGATGATGACGAGGAAGAAGAGGCTTCAGCTGAGGACCTGGGCAGCAGCGACGAAGAAGCCTCCGGAAGCAGTGCTGATGGTGGCTCCGGCGCTGACGATGAGGCCAGCGAAGATTAGCTCTGTAGGATTAGCAATTCCCGAGCAGTCGGCTCTTCTTTTGTTCTTCCTTTCTTGAGCAATCGGCTCTTCCTTGTAAAGATCCTTTCTTATCAATGAAGAAAATTTCTCTACATAACCTTTGCTTTCTTGTCAACTTGGCCGATTTGTCGAATGAAGTCACTGCTCAAAAAGCCGATGGCACAGCGTCGGCCTGCATCCCAAACACGATTCTAGGCGCAATGTGCCTGATTTTTATTTCATATAATCGGCCCCCATTTACCCATTTTTTCTTTTTTACTGGCCGATTTGTGTATCGGCCTCCATATCTTTACTGTCCATCATCCCACATACTTGGGAAATATTTCTTTAGATGCTGGCCGTTGACGGCTACCGGGAATTTCACGCCATCCAACATCTCGAGCATGTACGCATTCCCCTTCAGAACTTGGACAACTTTATACGGGCCATGCCAATTCGGAGACCATTTCCCATACTCTTTATCCCTTGTCCCCAATGGCAATACAGCTTCCCATACCAAATCACCAACTTGGAATTCTTTTGGCTTCACCTTCTTATTATATGCCCGAGCTACCTTGGCTTTGTTCTCCTTGATCTTCTCGAGTGACCATAGCCTAAGCTCCGTCGCATCCTCAATGCTGTCGCTTATCAGGGCTGCATATTCTTCAGCAGTTAGGTCATTCTGAAACGTGACCCGCCTTGATCCTGCCTTGACTTCCCAGGGTAACACAGCTTCCTGTCCATAGACCAGCTGATATGGGGTGGTTTTGATTGCCCCATGACACGACATACGGTAGGCCCACAACGCCTCTGACAACACCTCATGCCATCGCTTGGGGTGCTCGTCAATTTTCCTCTTGATCAGCTTGATCAAGCTCTTGTTGGATGCTTCGGCCTGCCCATTTGCTTGAGCATAATATGGAGACGATCGGATCAACTTGATTCCCATGTCGTCGCAGAACTTTTTCATCTCTTTCGAAACGAAGACCGAACCTCCATCGGTCGTAATAGTTTGGGGGATCCCGAACCTATGAATAACATGTTCCAATACGAACTTGATAACGTCTTCCGACGCTACTTTCTTCATAGGGACCGCTTCCACCCATTTCGTGAAGTAATCTGTGATGGCCAGAACCCATCTATGGCCCTTGCTCGATGAAGGATGAATCTCTCCGATCATGTCCATACCCCACCCTCGGAATGGCCAAGGCTTGATGATGGGATTCATTGCTGATGCAGGCACCATCTGAATGCTCCCAAACTTCTGACATGCTTGACAACCCTTGTAATACTGGAAGCAATCTTCAAGCATGGTAGGCCAATAAAATCCGGAGCGCCTAATCAGCCATTTCATCTTATGGGCCGACTGGTGAGTTCCACAAGCACCCTCGTGCACTTCGTGCAAGAGCCGATTGGACTCGGCTGACCCCAGACACTTGAGGAGTAATCCTTCCAGCGTTCTATAAAACATGTCATCGCCTATCAGTACGTACTTCATGGCTCTGTATCTTGTACGCTTAGGTGCCCCCCGAGCCGGATCTTTCAAATAATTGAAGATATCGGCTCTCCAATCGTCTGGTTCCAGGTATTGCACCTGAAAATCGGCTTCTCCTGCCATGTCCTTGTACCCTGACGCTGTTTGTGCGAGGTCGTTGGCTTCAGTATTCTGCAACCTTGGGATCCAATTTAAGCTTATATACCTAAACTGTGCCATTAGCTCACGGCATTGTATCCAGAATGGGAAGAGTGACTCGCTTTCGCACTTGTATTCTTCCGTGAGCTGAGAGATCACTAATTTGGAATCTCCAAAGATCTCGACTGCTTCAGCCCCAGCTTCCAGGAGTAACTTCATTCCCTTGCAGATTGCTTCATACTCAGCCACGTTGTTGGTGCAGGGGTCAGCTAACTTGATAGAGAAGGAGTATGTTGCCCCCCGAGGCGACACGAGTAGCACGCCAATGCCGCAACCATCCTCACAAACCGATCCGTCGAAGAACATAGCCCATGCGCGCACCGATAGTGCCGCTACGTCCGTGTTTATTCGTTCGGCAATCAGATCTGCTAGCGCTTGCCCCTTGACTGCCTTTGCCGGTTGATATCGGATCTCAAACTCCGATAGTGCAAACATCCATTTGCCGAGTCGGCCTTTTAATACAGGAGCCGACAACATGTGTTTGATGACGTCCGATTTGCATATAACGATGATATCGGCCGACACAAGGATGTGTTGGATCTTGGTGCAGGTGAAGAATAGACAGAGGCACAACTTCTCAATTTCAGGGTACCTTGTTTCTGCGTCCAACATCCTTCTACTGAGGTAGAAAACCACTTTTTCCAGGCCATCATAAACCTGCACCACCACTGACGCGATGGAGGTGTCAGCCACTGACAAGTAAATATAGAATGGCCTGTCCTGTCGCGGCGGAACTAACACTGGTGGCTTGGTCAGGTATTCCTTAATATCGTCAAAGGCCTGCTGTTGCTCTGCCCCCCAGCGGAACTCTTCATCGGGCTTGATTTTGACCAAACCCATAAACGGCTCAATTCGCCCAGACAGGTTGGAGATGAACCTTCTGACGAAATTAATTTTGCCGATGAGACATTGGAGCTCCTTCTTTGTGGTGGGCGGCTTCATCGTTCGAACTGCCTCCTGACTTTTTAGGCCAATCTCAATCCCACGCTCGTGGACCAAGAATCCTAGGAACTGACCGGCCGTCACACCGAAGGCGCACTTCTTCGGATTCATTCTCAGTCCGAACTTCCGAGTTCGGTCCAGGACTCGTCGCAAATCCGCTAAGTGTCCGTCCGTCGCAGCAGACTTTACCACCACGTCGTCGATGTAAATCTCCACCAACTTGCCGATTAAGTCATGGAATATGTAGTTCATAGCCCTTTGGTATGTCGCGCCGGCGTTCTTCAGTCCAAACGTCATGACCACATATTCAAACAAGCCCACCGAGCCTGGCACTCTGAATGCAGTCTTGTGTATATCCTCGGAGCCATGAAAATCTGGTTGTAGCCAGCATTGCCATCCATGAAACTCAATATTTTATGACCGGCAGCTGCATTAATCAGGGTTTCTGCTACTGGCATCGGATACTCGTCCTTCGGAGTGGCGCTGTTAAGGTTCCGAAAATCTATGGCTACACGCCATCGGCCATCCTTTTTCTCCACAGGCACCACATTGGAAATCCATTCAGCGTACCTGCATGGCCTGATGAATCCGGCGTCCAGCATCTTCTGGATTTCTTTCTTGACTTCTTCCAAGACTTCGGCCTTCATCTGTCGTGCTCGCTGCTGGAACGGCCGAAATCCTTTCTTCAGAGGGAGCCGGTGCTCGATGATGCTCCTATCTAGCCAGGCATCTCTGTATAATGAGGGTACTCTTTTAACAGGGCTATCATCAGGCCCCTCAGGTGTGGGTCTAGCTTCTTGCTGATGAATGTTGGTCGGGGCTTGTCTCCAGGACCAATATCAACCTCTTCTAGTTCGTCCGCTGATGTAAATCCATAACCCAGCTTTCCATCGCCTGCCAAGTCAATGTTGAACACGGGCAAAGCGTATGTTGAGGATAATGCTGGCCGATCGCCAAAATCGGCCTCCTTTTCCATTGTAATGCTCGATGAGGATTTACAACTTCTTGGTCTCTTATTATGGGGACGTGGCTCGACGGAGGCATGCTCACCATGTCTTGGATCATAAATCTCTAACGAGATCCTGAACATTGTATTTGTACCAGCCGACGTCTCTGCATCGGCATCAGCCGATGCCTGTGCATCGGCTTTCGCCTGTTTTGGGCGCCATACTTTCTTTGGCGGGCGCGCCTTCGTCTCCAACGTTTGCTGAATTTTCACGGCCAGATCGGGCCGTGCTCTTCTCAACGTATACAGGTACTGTGCCTCGGCTTCTTCCAAGTTTCGCAGCCGTTGCACCCGACGCTTCTGAGAATGGCTGAGTCCATCAGGGCACCACCTTGGTCGGTGATACCTATCTTATTCTCCATCTGACTCCTTGAAGTCTTCTTCTTGAGAGGACTCAGCTCGTTTGTTATGTGGCGGGAGGGGTCCCAGACGCTTGAACACTGACATTTCACTTGTCCTTTCCTTTTGCTGTTTGCATTCTGGGCAGTTCTCGATTGTTGGCAATCGGCTCATTCCTGAGTCCCAGCAATGTGAAGAATGGACAGTCCCTGCTTACCCACGTTGTCTTGTTCCCTTGACCTCCCACCGGCGCGACGTTCGTACCCGTCGTTGTTGCCGCTGTTCTGACGATACCTCCCGTTCTCCGCATCAGACCGACGATATCTTTCATCGTCTTCGTCGTAGCGCCGACGTCGGTCGTACTGCTGCTCATATTTGTTGAGGAGATGTACGGATAATGGGCGCTGATACCGTATGCTTCTCACCTCCTCCTCGGTTAGGTACCGTCTATCGTCGTCTTGGGGCCGGTCGCGTGGAACGGCCTCCTCTTTATCCTTGCCACGAGAGTGGCTGCTCTCTGCTTTGTCTTTGCCACGTGAGTGGCTACTCTCTGCCTTGTCCGCGCTGTGGCAGTTCACCAGCCTGGCCATGTTGACATTAAAGGAGAACCCTGGCTCCCTTATGGAGTGGCTGAGATCTACCGTGTTGACGCCATGCGACGGACACGTGTTTCCTTTGAGCTTGATGTTGTGAGAACGGTTTGTCTCAAAGGAGCCGATGAGTTCGGCTTCACGGATGGCCTTCAGCTCATCATATTTCTTCTTGTGCCCCGCAGGGAGATCCTTGCAGGTGATTTGTTCTTCTGCCATCTCGGATGTCGGTGTTGACGTGGATGTTGCAGAAGATTGTCGACGTGGATGTCGACGTGGAGGTCCCACCGGGCGTGCCAGAATGTGTTACCCTCCAAAACCCCCCGACGGGCGTTGGTTAAGCAACACGAAGAGCCGGGAAGCTCCCAGGGCCGCTTAGTGGATCCCTGGCACCTCGCGTCGTCCCGCAAATCTTCTCGCCAAACGTCCTGGCGGTTGCTAGGGCGTGCCACCTGACCTAGACCCGATCAGGAAGGTGTTAGTGCTTCGATTGTTCCTGCATGGTAGACACGTAAACATTAAATACGAGCCCTATCGGCTCTCAGGTTTCCCTGTGATCGGCTCAAGGAGCCGATCGCCCCATGCTTCACGTTGGATTTACAATGGCATGGGGATCCTGCTTGATCAGGACAAAGCTAAAGCGATCCACGACGTTTAGGGTTTTCACCGCATAATCGGAACGTCCTAAGTGCGATCGGGCCTAGCAGCTACGAGAGACGATGCAAACTACCCCTACGAGAGGCCTAAAAACCAACATAACGTTGATCCCGGAACATCCCTCGCAGGGACGGTAAACAACATCTAACGCACCACCGGATCCTCCGACCCCAACATAAGGCCTAACTATGCAGATATTAAACTAATCCTTGCGTAGCAAGGAGCAACTATAACGGATCGGATCTACTAAGTAAGAACAAGCAAGACGCTGCCCTTACGTCTAGATCGACGTAAGGGCAGCTAGGTGTCTAGGGACGGCATTGCCACGCAGATATGCACGTGAAAGCACCAATGCAAGCCCCTAAACACCTAAGGATAAATAGTACTGCTCGCCATCAACAAGGCTTCAGCACAGCCTGCTCTGATACCAAAGCTGTAGGACCCCGGGATTAGAATTATACAGAGATGTTATGTGTATTAGTCATGCGATATGAGGTTTACTGGGGTTACCACTCCCAGGCCGAATCACATCGGCAGGCAGTCCCAACAGGGACTACACCACCCCATACCGCCAGGCTGGGTCTGAGGGCTACTGGGGTACCAATCCCAGGCCGAATATCGGCAGGCGCCAAACATACAGTTGGCACAGCGACACCTCAACCGCCCTGCTAATCATAACCAAAACTGCATAACAATGATCTCGAGTGCCTTAAACCCCTCTCGTGCACTTTATATCCATACACGCATCATGCACGAGATGGGTAACCACAACTGGTAACACAACAAAGACTCTACGACTCAAAGAGAATAATTATACAACTCTTTGCAGAGTAAAGATCCAAGTATTACAAGCAGTGGTCTCACGACCCATTATTACATCAAACAGCGAAAGCAAATTATGCTATTATACATAGCAAGTTTAACAAATGGCCTAAGAGGCCTTGAACAAACGACGTAGGGGTCACCCATTCCGCAGCCCCAAGCTGCTACCTGGGAACCTTGAACTAGTAGTCGAAGTCAACGTCGGCATAGAAACCGTCATCGTTACCTGGGGCAACGTCCTCTGCAGCAGAAAGACGACAGCCTGAGTACAGGGACTCAGCAAGACTTAGTACAACCTGTTAGCAAAGCTGGTATGCGAGGCTTTATGTGGAGCTTCTTTTGCGTAAAGCCAGTTTTCCTTTGTAATAGAGAGAGAGTAGAATATCGACTACTCAGATCATTTCAAAGGGGATAAGAGAGCGATATCAACCTCTCTACTGATCAAATTATATTGTATCCACCGAAAACATCATCCTCTGCAACCACTCAGTTTGGATCACCTCCTCCCTACCCTGGAAGAGGTATCCCTCTCCTTACTTAGTTGACAATTTTACGATTGGTTCAAGTTCTCTATGATCAAGCATCTGTCACCAAGTCGTCCATAACCGTGGACACGGCTTTTCGAAAAGATTTAACCCTGCAGGGGTGTACAAGTTGTATCCACACGTGACGACCGTTTCCATTGATGCCCTTGCAGGGGACACCAATGAAAGCGACCGACTACAACCTTTACCTTACGTCGACCTATTCCATGAGCCACGCCAAAAGGTTTTAGCCCGCCATCGTAAGTCGGCCGTCTCCGACGCGGAACCGTTCGTTGTGTGCGGAGGTTGGTTTCCTAGGGACTTTAACCCCAGGGGACTCTAACCACAGGGGACTCTAACCCCCAGCCAACCCCGGCCACGTCCCTGTATGTATGCACCTCTTTGCAAAACGTTTTTCCATCCTCATGCGTATGGCAAATGGAACACTCGAACTAGGTAGCTCATGGATAGATCTAAGTAAGTTAGTTGGTCGATGGGAGTCCCACACCTCCACGTGTGGCTGTACGCTCAGTCTTGGATCAAGTGACAAGAACTCGGGTCCTAGGGTGGCAGAACGAAACAACCCACCACATCCCCATGTGGCCTCTCGTCCACGCCTTTTAAGCATGTTATACCACTCATACCATATCACTTTCCACGTCAACCTGTCATACTAGATTCATGTGAAGCTCCAGTCCGAAGACTGGAGTGAAAGCGTATAAACTAAGCATGGCTAAGCACAACAGATATAAAGGCTCTACGATGCATACTAGCTTAGCCTAGGTATGCTAGGAGCGTGGAATAGTAGTGTTGTGGCTTCAAGGTAATAACATGCATCAGATAGGTATAACTCTATCTAGCGATAAAAGACAGTGGAATCGGATGCAACATGTAAGAACCAGAATGAAAGCATTTGTAAAACAAGTATGAACCAGGCTAGGGCTTGCCTTGACTGTCGACGGAGTTGTACTGCTCGGTGGCGTTATCGAACTCGATCTCGGTCTCGTGCTCTATCGAGAAGAAGCAAACACCGGAAAAGTAGAAACAACAATCAAGCATGGCATTGATGCAAGCAATCATCATGGATGACAATTTAAGTTGCAAGAAGTAAACCTATGAACTACCGGGCGATTTAATCGGGACTGGAACGCTCGAAGAATGGCGTTCCGGTAAACCCCGGACATTACTTAGAGGGGTTTCTTTAATGTTCTACTAAACTTGTGAATTAAAGTTGTTCAAATGACTTTGATTTGTATACCAAAGTATAGATCTTATTTTCCTGATCATTTTGATATATTATTTTATATTTTTCTGATTTAAAATGAATTAGTTATTGATTTTACAATTTTTATTCATTTTCTGAAATTCCAGAAATTATTAAAATCCTGACATAGGGGCCCACTGTCATAGTTTTAATGTTTTATCTGAAAATCTGGAAATGATTAAATTTCTGACGAAAGGGTCCCACCTGTCATGATTTTAATCTTTACAGAAATAAAACAAAAAAGAAAAAGGAAAACCACCTGGCAGCCGGGTCCCACCGGGTCAACCGCCGGTGGTTGACCACGGCGTCCTGGCGCCGGCGGCGAGCGGAGCGGGCGCTCCCGTGCGTCCCTGGACGCGCGCCTGGGCGCGTTTGATGCGCACGGCCCCGGGCGTCCACCTCGTGGCGGCGCCGCCCGAAAAGGGCCACCGGAGGCGCGCCGGCGGCGAGCAGCGGCGGCCGGGCAAGGGCGCGCGAGGCGGCGGCGATTGGGAGGGGGAGAGAGGAAGGGGCGGGCTCAGGAGCTTCAGCAGCTCACCAGGGTGCTGCAGAGGTGGCCGGCGAGCGCGGGGGAGGTCGGGGACGGCGGCGATGGAGGCCGGCCGGAGTCGGGGAAGAAGGGCGCGCGGGCGACTGGGGCCTTCCCTCGCCGGTTCCTTCGACGGGGAGGGGCAGCAGGAGGAGGCGGAGCTGGTGGCGGTGTCGGCTCGGCGCGGGGAGGGCTCTAACGGCGGGGCAACACGGCGGCCGGCGGCATGCTAGGGTTTGGCGCCATTTTTGGGAGCTCGGGAGAGAGAGAGACAGGGGGAAGAGAGAGAGGCTTCGAGGGAGGGCGCCGGTCGTCCTCCACGTCGAGGAGTGGCAGCAGGAGGTGGCCGGCGCGGGGCAGCAGCGCAGGACACGCAGCTGCTAGCGTGTCCAAGGAAGAAGACAAGCAATTTTCTAAAAAGCCCCCTGGCCTTTGGCATTTTCTCAGCAGAAAAAGAAGTAGCTCTAGAAGACAAACCATTTGGGCTTTTGGATGGTTTTAGAAACCAGGAATTTGCCAAACATTGTGCCAACATTTTATGTAACAAAATTTGAGCAACTCATGATTAGCACAAGCACAAATTTTAGGGTTTCGAACAGATGCACGACACACAGATGAAGCACATTGTCGGGGTTGCGGGTTTTTATTTAAACGCGAAAATTTCTGAGTGAAATTTACATGATGCAAAAGAGTGCAAAGTCACATTATTACAAACTGGGATGTTACAAGTTCTACCCCCCTTACAAAAATCTCGTCCTCGAGATTTCTAGACGCTAGAGAAAAAGGAAGGGTACTCAGATCGTAAACGATCTTCTCGTTCCCAAGTTGCTTCTTGTTCAGAGTGATGAGACCATTGAACTTTCAGAAACTTGATGGCTCGGTTACGAGTCTTGCGCTCGGCTTCATCAAGTATATGGATAGGATACTCTCGATAGGTTAGATCCTCTTGAAGATCAAGAGTTTCATGGTCCACTCCACGAATTGGATCTTTGAAGCAACGCTTGAGTTGAGACACATGAAACACATCATGAACCTCTGGAAATGTTGAAGGTAGCTCTAACTGATAGGCAAGTTCTCCACGCTTAGCGAGAACTCGGAAGGGACCAACATAGCGAGGAGCCAATTTGCCTTTGATACCGAACCGATGGACACCTTTCAGAGGGGTGACACGGAGATAAGCTTGCTCGCCAATTTCATAGCTCACATCCTTATGATGACGATCATAGTAGCTCTTTTGACGAGACTGAGCAGTTTTGAGGCGGTCTCGAATAATGCGAACTTGATTTTCAGCTTCTTTGATCACATCCGGTCCAAAGAAACTTCTTTCTCCGGTTTCTGACCAATTTAGCGGTGTTCGACATTTTCGGCCATATAGAGCTTCAAAAGGAGCCATACCTAAGCTGGATTGAAAGCTATTGTTGTAGGAGAATTCAGCAAAGGGAAGGCACTTTTCCCAATTCTTGCCGAATGAGATAACACATGCACGAAGCATATCTTCTAGAATTTGATTCACTCTCTCAGTCTGACCACCAGTCTGAGGATGGTAAGCTGTACTGAAGGAGAGATGTGTGCCCATGGCTTCTTGGAAACTTTCCCAAAATCTGGAAGTAAAGAGACTCCCACGATCGGAAACGATCTTCTTCGGAACTCCATGAAGTGTAACTATCCGAGAGACATATAAGTCTGCCAGTTGGCTAGCAGTGATATCTTCACGAACAGGAACGAAATGAGCAACTTTGGATAGACGATCAACAACTACCCATATAGCATTGTTGCCCTTTTGAGTTTTGGGGAAACCAGTGATGAAATCCATGCCAATTTCATCCCATTTCCACTCGGGAATAGACAAAGGTTGAAGAACACCAGCGGGTTTTTGATGTTCAGCTTTTACGCGACGACAAACGTCGCATTCTGCAACATACTGAGCAATTTCCCGCTTCATCCCGCTCCACCAGAATCTTTGACGAAGATCCCTATACATCTTGGTACTACCAGGATGGATGGAGAGGGGAGAATCATGAGCTTCTTGAAGGATTATCTTTTTGAGGTCTAAGTTTCCTGGTATCACTAGACGTTTACCGAAATAAACGGTATCATGATCATCAAGAGAGAAACATGTAGTAACTCCGCTAGCAATGTTCTCTTTGATCTTGATAATGCCAGAATCTTGGGCTTGAGCCGCTTTGATCTGGTCCTCAAGGGATGGTTTCACCTCCAAGTTAGCCAGGAAACCAGAAGGAACAATTTCAAGGTTGAGACGAGCAAACTCTTCATAGAGAGGAAGCTGGTCTTGCATAAGCATTATGTTGTTGCAGTAAGACTTCCGACTTAGCGCGTCAGCCACGACGTTAGCTTTGCCGGGTTGATAGTTTAGACCTAGATCATAATCTTTGATCATTTCCAACCACCGTGTTTGTCGGAGATTCAAATCTGGTTGGGTGAAGAGATACTTCAGACTTTGATGATCAGAGTATAGCTCACAACGATTACCGATCAAGTAAGGACGCCATTGCTTTAGAGCATGAACAACAGCTGCAAGCTCCAAATCATGGGTTGGATACTTGACCTCATGCGGTTTCAGCTGCCGAGAGGCATAAGCTATCACATGACCATCTTGCATCAGCACACAACCGAGACCTTGATGAGAGGCATCACAGAAAATAACGAAGTCCTTGCTGGTGTCCGGAAGGACAAGCACAGGAGCAGTAGTCAGTTTAGTTTTCAACAGCTGGAATGCCTCTTCAGCTTTGTCTGACCACTCAAACTTCTTATTTTTCTTGAGAAGATCAGTCATAGGCTTGGCAATTTTAGAGAAATTCTCAATGAAACGGCGGTAATAACCTGCCAGTCCGAGAAAACTGCGAACCTCTTTGACTGAAGAAGGAGTTTTCCAATCCAGAACAGATTGTACCTTATCAGGAATAACTGCTACTCCTTCCGCGGAAACAACATGTCCTAGAAAGATGAGCTCTGTCAACCAGAACTCGCATTTGGAAAACTTAGCGTAGAGACGATGTTCACGAAGCTTAGTTAAAACCAAGCGTAGATGTTCAGCGTGTTCATCCTCAGTCTTGGAGTAGATTAGGATATCATCAATGTAGATCACGACGAATTTGTCGAGATACTCCATAAACACAGAGTTCATAAGCCGCATAAAAGTGGCTGGAGCATTTGTGAGACCGAAAGACATGACGGTGTACTCGTAAAGACCATAACGAGTGGTGAAAGCTGTCTTTGGAATGTCCTCCGATCGGATTTTAATTTGATGATACCCTGATCTCAGATCCATCTTGGAGAAAACAGTTGCACCAGCTAATTGGTCAAAGAGATCAATGATTCGTGGAAGAGGGTATTTATTTTTAATTGTTGCTGCATTCAACGGACGATAGTCAACGACTAGCCGTGGTACAGTTGTATCCCTCTTCTTGACAAAGAGTCCAGGACATCCCCACGAAGAGGTACTAGGCTGAATATAGCCTTTGCCTTCTAACTCCGCCAACTGCTTCTTTAGTTCAAGCAGTTCTTCTGGGGGCATACGATAAGGTCTTTTGGAAATTGGAGCAGTTCCAGGAACTAATTCAATGACAAACTCCACACTTCGATCAGGTGGCATGCCAGGTAATTCCTCTGGAAAAACATCTGGGAAGTCACAAACCACTGATACCTCATGAACTTCAGGAGGTGGAAGGACTTCTACAGCATACAACTCAGCTTCAGGTACATGTACTGCTGAAGGAGATGTTGAATACTCTGACCAATATAATATGGTAACACCAGATGGATGGGTCACGGTAAAAGATTTGGCCGCACAATCAATTTTGACTTTATATTGTGTGAGCCAATCCATGCCCAAGATGATGTCAATGTCAGTTGACCTTAAGGCAATCAGAGAAGTAGGAAATTTTTGATAGGCAATATCAATTAGAAGCCCACGTGCAATCCTACTGGTCTGCCAACGAGAACCCGGGGTTTTAACCAGTAAGGGCGAGGACATTTCTTCAAAAGCTATGTCATGCTCTTGTGCAAACTTCAATGATATGAATGAATGCGATGCTCCAGTGTCAAGTAGAACCGTAGCTAGAATAGAATTGACACGAAGCGTACCCAGTATAACGCCTGGATCCTGCTCTGCTTCATCAACAGAGACATTGTTCAGACGACCATGCCCAACAACCGAAGATTTTCCACCCTTCTTCTGCATAGGAACTCCACGTCCCACAGATTGACCTTGGGCGGTTGGAATACCATAGTTTGGGCACTCCCTAGAGAAATGGCCAGGCTGACCACAAGTGTAACAACTCAGCACTGGACGAGGACCTGCTGAGTTTGTTGGTCCACCGGGGTACTTCTGCACTGCCGGAGCCTGAGATGGACGAGGGGCATTCCCTCCTGGCCTTGCCTGGTAAGGATTACGTGGAACAGCATTGTAAGGAATCCAGACACGGCGACGCTGAGTGCCTGAACCAGAGGGTTGTGCAGCATCACGAGGACGCTTGCGAGTCTCTTCATATTCCACTTTTCCCCTTTCAGCCTTCATGGCTTTATTCACCAGGTCTTGCAGAGTTTGGAAGTCAATGAGATGAAGATCCCGACGAATCTCAGGGTCTAGTCCCTTGCGGAACAAGGCCTGTTTCTTGGCATCCGTAGATGTCTCTTCAGGAGCATAGCAAGAAAGGAAATTGAACCTGCCCTGATAGTCACAAACAGAACCATTTCCCTGCTTCAGCTTTAGGAATTCTTCCCTTTTGAGGTCCATTAAACCTTCCGGAATATGATACCCTCGGAAAGCGGTTTTGAACTCCTGCCATGTCACAGCATGTTCAGCAGGTTGCATCAACAGAAAACTCTCCCACCAAGCACCAGCCGCACCTTCAAGGTGATATGCGGCAAAAGTCACCCAGTCAGCTTGGGCAACATGAGCCGCTTCCAGCTTACGTTCAATGGTACGGAGCCAGTAATCCGCATCAAGCGGCTCAGGGGAATGACGGAACACAGGAGGAGTGAGGCGAATGAAATCCCTGATAGTCACTCGCTCATTTTGGCGTTGAGCCGTATTGTGCTCAATCCTTTCCAGGAGCCTCATGTTATCAGCGCGATTTGCCTCATACATGGCCATTAGCTGAACCATGGAGGGCGGTGGTGGAAGGTCAACATTCTCTTCTTCTGGACCATTCCCACGACCACGACCACGTCCACGACCACGACCACGAGTTCCGCCAGACATCCTGGAGGATAACATAAAGGGATTCAGTGACATGATTCCAAGGAAACATGATGGAATTGGTGAAAGGTACGGATAACAAGACATGTGGTATAAAGCATATCATCTTATCAAGCATGGCAGTAGAGCAAGACGTATACACTAACCAGCTGATTTGCAACCCATAACCATGGAATGCAAAGATGATTCGCAACCATCAAGTCATGCCCCATACATTACTTTAAAAGGGGTAATGAAAAGACAATCGCTTCAGAGCAACTGAGTTAACATTGGAAACTTGAGAACAGAAGCAACCGGACACGGAGTACTAGAGAAAACTACCCAACCCCGTTTAGATCTTAATGTTTGAAGGAAACAGGTAAGAAACAAAACCCGTTGCAAACAAAACAAGGTAAGGTAACTCCTAAGTAGAACGACTTGAGGTACGGAGTAAAAAGAATTCTACTCGAATTTTCACAGTTACTTTTAACTTTTGAACAGTTTTCACAAACACTAGACTCAACTTCGACCAAGTCTAAGGGTTTCCTACAGACAGTCCTGCTCTGATACCAAAGCTGTAGGACCCCGGGATTAGAATTATACAGAGATGTTATGTGTATTAGTCATGCGATATGAGGTTTACTGGGGTTACCACTCCCAGGCCGAATCACATCGGCAGGCAGTCCCAACAGGGACTACACCACCCCATACCGCCAGGCTGGGTCTGAGGGCTACTGGGGTACCAATCCCAGGCCGAATATCGGCAGGCGCCAAACATACAGTTGGCACAGCGACACCTCAACCGCCCTGCTAATCATAACCAAAACTGCATAACAATGATCTCGAGTGCCTTAAACCCCTCTCGTGCACTTTATATCCATACACGCATCATGCACGAGATGGGTAACCACAACTGGTAACACAACAAAGACTCTACGACTCAAAGAGAATAATTATACAACTCTTTGCAGAGTAAAGATCCAAGTATTACAAGCAGTGGTCTCACGACCCATTATTACATCAAACAGCGAAAGCAAATTATGCTATTATACATAGCAAGTTTAACAAATGGCCTAAGAGGCCTTGAACAAACGACGTAGGGGTCACCCATTCCGCAGCCCCAAGCTGCTACCTGGGAACCTTGAACTAGTAGTCGAAGTCAACGTCGGCATAGAAACCGTCATCGTTACCTGGGGCAACGTCCTCTGCAGCAGAAAGACGACAGCCTGAGTACAGGGACTCAGCAAGACTTAGTACAACCTGTTAGCAAAGCTGGTATGCGAGGCTTTATGTGGAGCTTCTTTTGCGTAAAGCCAGTTTTCCTTTGTAATAGAGAGAGAGTAGAATATCGACTACTCAGATCATTTCAAAGGGGATAAGAGAGCGATATCAACCTCTCTACTGATCAAATTATATTGTATCCACCGAAAACATCATCCTCTGCAACCACTCAGTTTGGATCACCTCCTCCCTACCCTGGAAGAGGTATCCCTCTCCTTACTTAGTTGACAATTTTACGATTGGTTCAAGTTCTCTATGATCAAGCATCTGTCACCAAGTCGTCCATAACCGTGGACACGGCTTTTCGAAAAGATTTAACCCTGCAGGGGTGTACAAGTTGTATCCACACGTGACGACCGTTTCCATTGATGCCCTTGCAGGGGACACCAATGAAAGCGACCGACTACAACCTTTACCTTACGTCGACCTATTCCATGAGCCACGCCAAAAGGTTTTAGCCCGCCATCGTAAGTCGGCCGTCTCCGACGCGGAACCGTTCGTTGTGTGCGGAGGTTGGTTTCCTAGGGACTTTAACCCCAGGGGACTCTAACCACAGGGGACTCTAACCCCCAGCCAACCCCGGCCACGTCCCTGTATGTATGCACCTCTTTGCAAAACGTTTTTCCATCCTCATGCGTATGGCAAATGGAACACTCGAACTAGGTAGCTCATGGATAGATCTAAGTAAGTTAGTTGGTCGATGGGAGTCCCACACCTCCACGTGTGGCTGTACGCTCAGTCTTGGATCAAGTGACAAGAACTCGGGTCCTAGGGTGGCAGAACGAAACAACCCACCACATCCCCATGTGGCCTCTCGTCCACGCCTTTTAAGCATGTTATACCACTCATACCATATCACTTTCCACGTCAACCTGTCATACTAGATTCATGTGAAGCTCCAGTCCGAAGACTGGAGTGAAAGCGTATAAACTAAGCATGGCTAAGCACAACAGATATAAAGGCTCTACGATGCATACTAGCTTAGCCTAGGTATGCTAGGAGCGTGGAATAGTAGTGTTGTGGCTTCAAGGTAATAACATGCATCAGATAGGTATAACTCTATCTAGCGATAAAAGACAGTGGAATCGGATGCAACATGTAAGAACCAGAATGAAAGCATTTGTAAAACAAGTATGAACCAGGCTAGGGCTTGCCTTGACTGTCGACGGAGTTGTACTGCTCGGTGGCGTTATCGAACTCGATCTCGGTCTCGTGCTCTATCGAGAAGAAGCAAACACCGGAAAAGTAGAAACAACAATCAAGCATGGCATTGATGCAAGCAATCATCATGGATGACAATTTAAGTTGCAAGAAGTAAACCTATGAACTACCGGGCGATTTAATCGGGACTGGAACGCTCGAAGAATGGCGTTCCGGTAAACCCCGGACATTACTTAGAGGGGTTTCTTTAATGTTCTACTAAACTTGTGAATTAAAGTTGTTCAAATGACTTTGATTTGTATACCAAAGTATAGATCTTATTTTCCTGATCATTTTGATATATTATTTTATATTTTTCTGATTTAAAATGAATTAGTTATTGATTTTACAATTTTTATTCATTTTCTGAAATTCCAGAAATTATTAAAATCCTGACATAGGGGCCCACTGTCATAGTTTTAATGTTTTATCTGAAAATCTGGAAATGATTAAATTTCTGACGAAAGGGTCCCACCTGTCATGATTTTAATCTTTACATAAATAAAACAAAAAAAAAAAAAAACAGCCGGGTCCCACCGGGTCAACCGCCGGTGGTTGACCACGGCGTCTGGCGCCGGCGGCGAGCGGAGCGGCGCTCCCGTGCGTCCCTGGACGCGCGCCTGGGCGCGTTTGATGCGCACGGCCCCGGCGTCCACCTCGTGGCGGCGCCGCCGAAAAGGGCCACCGGAGGCGCGCCGGCGGCGAGCAGCGCGGCGGCCGGGCAAGGGCGCGCGAGGCGGCGGCGATTGGGAGGGGGAGAGAGGAAGGGGGCGGGCTCAGGAGCTTCAGCAGCTCACCAGGGTGCTGCAGAGGTGGCCGGCGAGCGCGGGGGAGGTCGGGGACAGCGGCGATGGAGGCCGGCCGGTCGGGGAAGAAGGGCGCGCGGCGATGGGGCCTTCCCTCGCCGATTCCTTCGACGGGGAGGCAGCAGAGGAGGCGGAGGTGGCGGTGTCGGCTCGGCGCGGGGAGGGCTCTAACGGCGGGGCAACACGGCGGCCGGCGGCATGCTAGGGTTTGGCGCCATTTTTGGGAGCTCGGGAGAGAGAGAGACAGGGGAAGTGATAGGGGAGAGAGAGGCTTCGAGGGAGGGCGCCGGTCGTCCTCCACGTCGAGGAGCGGCAGCAGGAGGTGGCCGGCGCGGGGCAGCAGCGCAGGACACGCAGCTGCTAGCGTGTCCAAGGAAGAAGACAAGCAATTTTCTAAAAAGCCCCCTGGCCTTTGGCATTTTCTCAGCAGAAAAAGAAGTAGCTCTAGAAGACAAACCATTTGGGCTTTTGGATGGTTTTAGAAACCAGGAATTTGCCAAACATTGTGCCAACATTTTATGTAACAAAATTTGAGCAACTCATGATTAGCACAAGCACAAATTTTAGGGTTTCGAACAGATGCACGACACACAGATGAAGCACATTGTCGGGGTTGCGGGTTTTTATTTAAACGCGAAAATTTCTGAGTGAAATTTACATGATGCAAAAGAGTGCAAAGTCACATTATTACAAACTGGGATATTACAAAACGTATACTGCCTAGATCGCTAGATGCGATCTAGGCAGCATGGTGCTTACCCGGGAGAAACCCTCGAAGAGAAGGGGTGGCGATGCGCCGTATTTTGTGTTTGTTGAACGATGATTGTCCTCCTTTTCCGATAACCCTAGATACATATTTATAGTCCAAAGGACTTCTAATTGAGGCGTGCACCTAACCGTGAACGGGCCGGACTCTATCTCTTTAATCTACATTACAACGCGATCTAATATGTTACAGATACATGGGCAACTTAGCCCAAACTCTCAGCGCAAGGCCGCTTCGAAGATGCTCCACGTGTAATCTTCTAAGCCCATCTTCACTTACGGCCCAACTCCTGATTTGGCCAAAATCGGGTGGTAACAGCCGGAGGCGATCTCCTGAATCCCCCGAGATGGGATTCGCGGCGGCGGCGTCTCTGGAAGGTTTTCCGTATCGTGGCTCTCGGATGGGGGTTTCGCGACGGAGGCTTTAAGTAGGCGAAAGGGTAGGTCAAAGGGTCACGGGGGCCCACACACTAGGCGGCGTGGCCGGGGCTTGGGCCGCGCCACCATGGTTTGTCCCCACCTCGTGGCCCACTTCGTCTCCTCTTCGGACTTGGAAGCTTCGTGCAAAAATAGGACCCGGGCATTGATTTCGTCCAATTCGAGAATATTTCGTTACTAGGATTTCTGAAACCAAAAACAGCAAAACAACAACTGGCTCTTCGGCATCTTGTTAATAGGTTAGTTCCGAAAATGCACGAATATGACATAAAGTGTGCATAAAACATGTAGATATCATCAATAATGTAGCATGGAACATAAGAAATTATCGATACGTTGGAGACGTATCAGGGTTCGACACTCTTATTTATCGAAAGTACTACGATACACCCCCTATACTTGTGGGTCATCAGGTAACAATAGGTAACCGTAAGTATGTTGCTCCTAATGATTATTATGATAATGAATCTGAGTACAATGATCTTCCTATGCCCTATATATACCCATATTAGTGATCATGATTGGAAGAACACACTATCTTTGATATTGGAAATATCTTTGGTACTGATTATGAAAGTAATGATGATAGCACTATTCATGTTCCCTCAAATGATGATATTGAAAGCTCTAAGCTTGGGGATGTTGTGCTTGAAGATCCTATATTTGAGACCTTTACTTTTAGTGAAAATGATGATATTACATATTCTGGTTTAGATAATCGTTGTAGAGATGGATATGACACATGTTATAATTATCCTTATGAAACTTGTCATAGTTATGACAGGATTTCCAAGAACCATTCCCTTAGTATGCAACTTGTTTATCATGTTCAAATTCTTGATAATGATACTTTTATGCATATGAACCATGATAAGAATGTTTTAAGTGATGGTTATATTGTGGATTTCATCAATGATGTTACTGAAAGTTATTATGAGAGAGGGAAACACGGTTATATGCATCTTAATAATATTAAGTTTCCCCTCTTTATGTTGAGAATTCTGAAGTTACTCGTGTTTTATCTTCCTATGCTTGTCACTTTGTTCTTCATGAATTTATTTGTGTACAAGATTCATTTTCATAGGAAGTGGGTTAGGCTTAAATGTGTTTTGAATTTGCTTTTTGATGCTCTCTTTTGGTTCAACTCTTATTTCTTGTGCGAGCATCATTAAAATTGCTGAGCCCATCTTAATGGCTATAAAGAAAGCACTTCTTGGGAGATAACCCATGGTTTTATTTTGCTACTGTTTTGTTGTGTCTTGGAAGTTGTTACTACTGTAGCAACCTCTCCTTATCTTTATTTTCATGTATTATTGTGCCAAGTAAAGTCTCTATGGTAAAGTTGATGCTAGATTTGGATTGCTGCGCAGAAACAAAATTGCTGTCTGTCACGAATTTGAGTAGAACTCTCTGTAAAAAAATCAAAAAAATCTTCCAATTTACGTGTGTGATCCTCAGATATGTACGCAACTTTCATTAGTTTTGAGTTTTTCCGTTTCAGCAAGTTAAGTGCCTCTGTAAAATTCATTTTTACGGACTGTTCTGTTTTGACAGATTCTAGCTTTTATTTCGCATTGCCGCTTTTGCTATGTTGAATGGGTTTCTTTGTTCCATTAATTTTCAGAAGCTTTGTGCAATGTCCAGAAGTGTTAAGAATGATTGTGTCACCTCTGAATATATGAATTTTTGATTATGCACTAACCCTCTAATGAGTTTGCTTTAAGTTTGGTGTGGAGGAAGTTTTCAAGTGTCAAGAGAAGAGGATGATATACTATGATCAAGAAGAGTAAAAGGTCTAAGCTTGGGGATGCCCCCGTGGTTCATCCCTGCACATTTTAAGAACACCCAAGCATCTAAGCTTGGGGATACCCAAGGCATCCCCTTCTTCATCGACAACTTATCAGGTCACTTCTAGTGAAACTATATTTTTATTCCATCACATCTTATGTACTTTACTTGGAGCGTCTGTGTGCTTTTATTTTCATTTTGTTATTTTCATTCTCTGAATAAATTCATGCTCATGTGGGAGAGAGACACGCTCCGCTTTTTCATATGGAACACTTGTGTTCTTAGTTGTGCTTTAATGTTCATGGCGAAGGCTGAAATTGCTTCGTTAATTGCTATTTGGTTGGAATCAGAAAATGCTTCATATGGTTTGGAATAACTTGAAACTTGGCAATTGTTTTGAGCTCTCATTAGATCATGTTTAAGCTCTTGCATCATGTAGTTTAATCTATAAGTGGAGAACTACCGTAGAGCTTGTTAAAATTTGGTTTGCATGATTGGTCTTTCTAAGTCTAGATATTTTCTGGTAAAGTGTTTGAACAACAAGGAAGACAGTGTAGAGTCTTATAATGCTTGCAATATGTTCTTGTGGAAGTTTTGCTGTACCTGTTCATACTTGTGTTTGCTTCAAACAACCTTGCTAGCCCAAAGCCTTGTACTGAGAGGAAATGCTTCTCGTGCATCCAAACACCTTGAGCCAAAACCCATGCCATTTGTGTCCACCATATCTACCTACTATGTGGTATTTTTCTGCCATTACAAAGTAAATTACTTGAGTGCTACCTTTAAAATTTCATTCCTTTATCTTTGCAATATATAGCTCATGGGACAAATAGCTTAAAAACTATTGTGGTGATGAATATGTAGTTATGTATCTTATTTCTTATAAGTTGCTTGTTGAGCGGTAACCATGTTTCTGGGGACGCCATCAACTTTTTTATCTTTGTTGGATATCATGTGAGATGCTATGCATGTTCGTCTTGTCTGAAGTAAGGGTGATTTTCATGACCAAATGGTTTGAGTATGCATATTGTTAGAGAAGAACATTGGGCCGCTAACCAAAGCCATGTATCATGGTGGAAGTTTTCAGTTTGGACATACAACCTCAATCTCTTATGAGAATATTATCTGTTGTTGAATGCTTATGCATTAAAAGAGGAGTCCATTATCTGTTGTCTATGTTGTCCCGGTATGGATGTCCTAAGTTGAGATCTGTTAAAAACGAGAAATCAAATGCAATTGATCTCCTAGGACCTTTGACGTGGGCATTACCCTTCGGGTAACCAGTATTGCTCTACCCTATACGGTCCAGATGGAGGCCCATGAAGATACTCGAAGGCTAGATGGGCCACTAGGACGGTGCGGCGGAAGATTACTTGAAGTACAAGACACGGAAGAAGCCGAAGAAGGAAAGATTAGGGATAGATCCACTGTAAACCTACTCGTACTCGATTAGACCTCTCGGGACCTGGCCACCTATATAAAGGCCAGGAGAGGGGATATCGAGGGACACAATCAATCTTAGTGAACTTAGCCAACAGAAGCTTAGACCTAGGTTACCCTAGTACTTAGCCATCTCGACGAGATCTCAGCCGAACTATTCGGCACCCCATTGTAATCCATTGTCTTCATAATCAAGAACAGACAGGCAGGACGTAAGGGTTTTACCTCATCGAGGGCCCCGAACCTGGGTAAATCGCTCTCCCCGCTTGTCGTGTACCGATGTCTCGTGTCAGCTTGCAGGATTCCATCAACCCTAAGCCCCTATCGGAGGGCATTGCCGAGGAGCACCCTCGACAATTGGCGCCGTCTGTGGGAACCCTGCTGGCGCAAGATCAGTCATCGGCAGATCCGATCATGTCATCGACATCTTCATCGGCACCGCCATCGCCAACTCTGGGAGGTCCAGTCCGATTCGGCTCCTACGAGTTCACTCCGCATAGCGATTCTTCTCGCTCAAACTTCTCGGATCTACAAGGTAACATGGAGATGACCATCGGCAGCGTTCACTACAACGTCAACGCGGAGGGAATTCTCCAGCTACTGGAATCGCCTACCTCTGGATCAACGAGTCCTAGCGCGTCATCATCACTCGATTTGTTGGCCGGCCTGACAGAATCGATGAGCTCGCCCGCGCCTTCGACTCCCCGTTCAGCGTCCTCAATGTCAGTAGGATCCGATGAACCCACATCCTCGGAATTAACCTCCTACTATTGCTCGAACTGCGACGCCAGGCACGGCTTGGGGTCAAGCGACACTCCGTTCATCTGCAATGCTCGATACTCGTCGGGAGAAGACAGTGTCGGCAGCATCGCCCGAAGGGCCACCCGAAGAACAACACACCATCAGGTCTACGTCGCCAACAACACAGGAAATACAAGGCACGGAGGAGACGGAGACCGCACGCCTCGTTCCAGCAGGAGAGCCAGCTTCAAAAATAGTGCCAGCAATCGCGACAGCGACTATAACATCGCGGATGAGTAGGCTGCGGCCAGGGCAGCCGTACTTAACAACACCCCGCTCCCCGCAGGAACCTCGGTTGGAACCCTAAACGCATACCGCTCTATACTAGAGAAAAACCGGGAGCACCTATCGAGAGAGCAAGCTACCCTCGAGAGACGTCTATCTGCGGCAGAACGATCCAGCGAGCGACGGAGAGCTTCACAAGGAAGCGCTTCCCGAAGTGCTCTTGGGGCAGGAAAACATCGGTCAAGACTGTCCAGGCTCTCAGAGGACGACGCCAGAGAAATAACGTCGAATCTAACCAAGTCCTTCATGACCACGGACACCGCGGGCATGCCACGGCCGAAGAACGTTGCAGGAGCAACAGCTAACCTCGCTGCATACCTCATCAACCAGCGCCCCGAAGGATCCATGGCACAAGCTCACCGTGGTGCCCTAGAAAGCCTCGCGATATTGGGAAATAATTTAGTTCCGCAGAAGGAGAAAACCACGGCGCAGGCCAGCGGTTCAAAACATCGGGCGAGAGATGCTCGGGATGAAATCACCCAGAGCCGCATTGATAAAGCAAGGCGACGACGCGCCGCCAGAAAGGACGACGACAGTGACTCCTCAGATGAGGATCAGGAGTACGATGGTGAACTAAGGGGAGCTGATTGTTTGAGTTACAAAATCCGCGAGACGATGCCACCCAAAAAGTTCAAGCCTACTCCCACCGACGCTGCCAAATATGATGGGCAGCAGGAGCCGAGATCTTGGATAGACGACTACCTGCAGACTGTGATTCTGCACAAAGGGAACCAGATAGCAAACAGTGCTTGCAGCTCTACTTAAAGGATTCAGCGCGATCCTGGTTAAGGGGGCTGCCGAAAGGTTCCATCAAATCATGGGACGACCTAGTGGACGCCTTTGTTGCTAATTCCCAGGAAACATACAAAAGACCCGTCGGGATTGAGGAGTTACGCAACTGCCAGCAGAAGCAGAAGGAGTCGATGCGCTCATACATAGGGAGATTCACCAAACTCCTAAACGCCGAAGATGTATCCGTAGACAGAGCAATCGACGCTTTCAGCGATGGCGTCCGACGTGAAAGTTACATAGAAGAACTCGGACGCAAAAAGCCGAAAACCATTACCAAGCTAATGGAAATCGCCAATAGTTGGGCTGATGGCGAGGACAACGTGCAAAAACCGCGCCAGCACAGCGATGACGAAGATGACGACCAGCCAAAGCACGACTCGGGCGGCCGAAGGGATCGGCACAAAAGGAGGAAAAATCGCAACTATGACGACAACAATCTGGTAGCTGCAGGATACTCCGATCGACATGACGATCGGTATGATGAAAGAAGAGACGATCGACAGGATGGCAATCGGAACAACTCTGGGAACCGTGGCAATTATAAACCACGGCAGCAGAGGACTCCCGAGCTACCCTATGCTGAGCAGATCAACGCCCCCTGTTACTTGCACTCGTATGTCGACTCCAAAGACGGCAAAACAAAGTCAAGTCACCTTCTCAGGGATTGTCGACAGTTCCTTGACATGCACAAACTCATCCAGCAGTCAGGACAGCAAGCGTTGCCACCTCTACCCCCACCTCCACCACAGCACCAAGTCCAGCAGGCTCAACCTCATCAACCCAACGAGGCGTTCCCACCACCACGTGGGCAGATGAGTATGATCCACAAGACAGGTGTCTCGAGAAGAGAAATGAAGAAGCTCACCCGAGAAATTAATCTGGCCGAAAGCATCATGGCAAACATCCTGAGTATGTCGAGTGGTCCTCTCGAACATTACGTTCAGCCGAGCAGACCACCCGATGACCATACCAAAACCAGGACACGCTGCCCTAGTAGTTGAGGCACAGATAGGAGGATTCAAGATGAGCAAAGTCTTTATGGACGGTGGGAGCGGGTTAAACCTGATTTTTGTTGACACAATCAAGAGTATGGGGATCACCATGGGAATGCTGGAAGAGACAGATACCTGCTTCCATGGGATTCTGCCAACTGAACCAGGTTACTCTCTTGGCAGAATTTACCTGAACGTCATCTTCGGCAGATCCGACAATTTCAGGAAGGAAAAGATCGAGTTTGAAGTGGTGAACTGGGAGTCACAGTATCACGCTATACTCGGAAGACCAGGTTATGCCAAGTTCATGGCCGTGCCGCAGTATGCATATCTCAAGCTGAAAATGCCTGGGAACAAAGGGACAAACATCACAGTCCATGGAAGCTTTTCACGCTCAGACAGTTGCGATCGCGATTTTCAGAGGATCGCTGCGAAGTTCGGGAGCAAACAAGAAATTACAAAGCCTCCACCCAAGCTGTTGTTGCGCGAAATCAAGGAAGAGAAGCACGACAGGGAAAGCAAAAAGAAGCCAGCCGACCTTGCCCTCAAAGCTTCGGCAGCAGAAGCCTCGGCAGCAGGAGCTTCGGCAGCAAAGGGTTCGGCAGTTGATGGCACAGAAGGCATAGAAGACAGCAAGACGCTGGCAATCACAGCCCAAACCCTTGATGAAACCAGCAACGCTGCAGCTACCACTAACGTGGTGAAGAAGCCAGGAGAAGAGAAGAACCCCTTCCTTGATTAAGAAATTTTTTCAGCTTTCATTTTTCCTCTTACTTTATACAGGGCCTTCCTTTTTTCGCCCTCTAGCCCCGTGATTACTTTATTAATAAGAACTTAAGCTTCCATTCTTTGTTAAAGCATTGCAGTGATCACAAACTTCTAAGCCCCATCACTACGTAAACGTAGTACGAGGATCGTGCTCCAAAAAAGCCTCTACGAGTGCTAAAACGACGTTCGACTTTCCCTCTGCTATAGATGCCTCTACGAGTGTCGTAAATAGCAAGAGATTGGAAATACACACAAACAACAACCCACGTTCGATATTTTACTTATGGAAATATCAAGGAACAACGGGCTCATCGGCAGATTCACTACACTCGAAATATTCGGGAGTGCCTGTCGAAAGTAAAAACGGTTGAAAGCAAAGTTGCGCATACAACAGGTTTAGCAAGACCTGCAACACGAGCTGATCACTCACATGATTTGCTAACCAACCACTATACATACATTTAAAAACGAGCAATTAAGATTCGCTCAAAGTCAGAATTTGCCAACGGCAATAACATGGTAAAAGTACATATACATGTATCTACCAAATGAAAAGGCGTCATTACATAATCCAAACACTTGGATAAGGTAGCCAAAGTATTTATTTACAAGCAGACATTAAAACCTTGACATCACCCTTGCGGAGCTCCTCTTTCCTCAGGTACCCTTGAGTCCTTCTCGAGTCTGTCAACAATTATGTTGGCGGGCAACAATACCTTCGGATAAAGGCTTCCAAGTCTCCAGTAGCATTAGCAATCGACAGCAAACCTGCCGAAGGATAACAGGCAAGTACAAGGGCAAGTGTAAACCTGGCTCCTGCAAAAACTTGCGCACACACCAAGTCTCGGATCTTCTTGGCGTTACCAAACTCAGACATCAATGCAAGGAGCGTGGGGGGAACTGCGTTCAAAGGAAACATCGTTTTCCAAACAACCCTCATGGCCTTGTAGCACTTGTCAAAGAAATGGTGGACCTGCTGAACCCGATCCTGAAATTGCGCGACAGCCGAAGCCTTCGAGTGCTCCCGCCAGAAAATCTCTTCGGCTGAGGACAGCTGGGTTAATGCATGCACACGCTCGTAAATCCGTTTGTTTTCTTCCGCACGGTTTAGAGCTATGACTGGCAAAGGAATAAGCAAAGGATCAGATAAGGCGTTGTCGTCAAAACGGCGCAGGGATCAAGGAACGTACAGTTCAAACTGTCGGTAGCCTTATGCAGCTCAGTAAGAGCGTATCGCTCCACGTTGGCTGCAATTTCACTCTTCTTGTTGACAATAGCAGCTAAGGCGTAAGTGTCGCGCAGATCCTTTTCCATCTGGGCGATCCGATCCTTCATCCGCTGGATCCGATCACTTTCGGGAAGAACGCCCGAGGAGTCGTCGACAAACGAAGGCACCGGGAAAACCTGCAGGCAACAGCGTTAAACAGGGTGACGGATATAGTCAAATTGATCATCCAACGCAACTCCCATCGGGAGAAGTACAAGTAATCCCTATCAGGAGAAGTACAAGTAAAAGAAGTTATGATAAAAGTGTGCCAGCAACATTGCCAGCACGAAGTTCATTACAAACACACGGTTTCGTAACAGAATAATGTTTCACATCAGCCCGAGGTTAAAATTACAACAATCAAGGAGCTTGGGTCTGAGCAGATAGGCTGGGGCCAGCCGATGTCTTTTCTGACGAAACTAGCGCGAGGAGCTGGCGAGCACAAGTACGGGCAGACACTGTAAAAGCGCTCAAGTCAACAGATCGCCCATCTTTTTCTTTCGGCAGCTCCTTAGTCATTTCTTCAATGTCAGCCTTAAAGCCGTAACCCATCATAAGTTGGAAGGCAAGGAGGGCACCATAGGTACGCGAGGTACGCTTGAATACCTCAATAGTTTCCTTGGTGTCGACCGCGAAGGCATCAATCAGTTGCCCCAGAGTCTTCTCCTGCTTGACCTTGGGGAAAATCATCGAGTGCATCCGCGCCAAGGCACCCTTTCCCTTGTTAAGAAGCTCCCGGGTAAGCTGGTGGGAGGCGAGAGCCATCGACACACCATTTGCCGGGGAGTTATTTGGAACGCTGTCCAAGGCAGTGGCAGGGATGCTGGCGGCCTCTGCAATAAAGCGAATTGGAGAAAATCATTGATGGATTCATAATAATGATAATCAACAAGAGATGTATGGAAGAGCTTACCAAGCAAAGTCAAAGCAGACTGACGAAGGAGATCATCCTTTTCTGCCGATCGAGCTTCCTCCTCCTTCAGTTTCTCCTTTAGCTTGTTCAGCTCCTCTTTCAGGGAGTCGACCTCTTGGCGAGCTATGGCAGCCTTTTTGATGGCGCCGTCTAACTTTGAAGAAGTAGATTTAGCCTCCTCCTGCAGCCGAACTTTGTCTGCCTCCAGAGTAGTAAATTGAGAGGCGAAGGCTTCTAGAGAGGATATCACACCTCTCAGATCCTTAAAGAAAAGAAATGTTTTACAAACAATCATTAGGCAAAGCACGCCCCAGAAGATTCATGTTACATTCGAGAAGGACTTACAGAAGGAGGAGCTGTGGCGGCAGCAGGAGCATCTTTCCCTTTGGAAAGGGAGGAAGCAGTCGATGCTTGAACTGCGGGAGCTGCCTTAGGAACCGAAGCTTCGGAAGCTACGGTAGCCGGAGAAGCAGCATCGGATCTGGCCCTCTTAGGCGGGGGCTCAACGAAGCCTTCGTCACTACGAGAAAGATTTTGATCAACTAAAGTTATAAAGAAAATGCGGGAAAACAAAGGAACAGAGTGTAGTAAAACACTTACACGTCAAGAAGATCATCTTCATCGGCAAAGCCGCCGATTGTTCTCTTCTTGAGCGGAGCCCTGATTTCCTCCGCGGCTGCATTAACAAAGGCATCATGATCAGCGTCATCATCACGCACTGATCCCTCTGTATTGCAAGCGTCATCGGCTGATGGAGGGAGGCTGGTATGAACAGTTTCTGAGTCTATCGGATCATCGTGACCACTTTTCGGGCTTATGTGTTCGATAGTATGGAAATCAACAGGCTCTGAAGAGCCTCTTCCTTCAGAAACATCGGCTGGCGAGTTGTGCAAGTCCCCGGAAGCTACAAGAGTCTATCGAAGGAAAGGCAGATGAGAATAGCAGTAATTATGACAACTAAGTAAATACTAGAATGATAAGAATTTGAGAAGGGAAGTTACCTCAGGCGATGGATGCTCGGCATCAAGAGGAGTATACGAAGACACCAACGGGATCAAATCTTCTTGGCTAAAGGAAGTGAGGCGATGGACTTCATCAAGCAGTTCCTTCTCCGACAATTCGGCAGCATTAATTCTAGTCTCATCTTTCGGGCCTGAGTACAACCACATTGGGCTAACTCTGGCCATGACTGGTTGGACTCGACGTTTCAGGAACACCGCTGCTATCTCTGTGCCGACCATGGTTTGACCATCGGCTTCCTTGATCCGAAGAAATCTGTCAAATAATTCATCGGCTGCTACTTTTTCATCGGGAGATAGAATATTCTTCCAGGAATTCTTGGGCTTGGCTTCAAGGACATCAACAAAGCACGGAAGCTGAGATTCGGGTGACGAAGTGTCCTTGAGGTAAAACCACTTCAATCTCCACCCTTGCACGGACTCCCTCATTGGAAAATTGAAGTAGTTCACATCCGAACGAGCTACAAATCCCACTCCTCCGGTGACAAAAGATCCGTTGCTACTGCTGTATCTCTTCACATAGAAGATCTTTTTCCACAACCCAAAATGAGGCTCAACGCCCAGATATGCTTCGCAGAGGGTGATAAACACAGCGACGTGAAGGATTGAGTTGGGAGTGAGTTGCCATAGTTGGATTTCGTAGGTTCGTAAGAGATGGAGGAGGAATTTGTGGACGGGAAGTGAAAGGCCTCGGTATAAGAACGACAGGAACATCACAGTAAAACCGGCAGGGGGATTAGGTCGAGAAATCGCACCTGGAAAGATCACATTCCCCTCATCGGAGGAGATTAATCCCAGGCTTCGGGATCTCTTCTCGTCACGCTTGGTGACGGTTGAAGCTGTCCAATCTCCGGGCCTGGCTGCTGAGCTCGGTGGCGCCGGCGGTGCCGGAGCTGGGGGAGGAGCGCCTGGAGCGCCCTCCTTCGAAAGAATCGAGGAAGACTTGGCGGCAGCACCACCACTCGTGGAGCTGGCGGCGGCGCTAGGGTTCTTCTTCTTCACCATTATGAGATCTGGGAGAAACCGGAAGGCAGTGGTGGCGGCGCAAGCAGGTGAGAACGGGAGAAGAGGAAGAACAGCGAAGGGATGAATGAAGGAGAAGATTAGGAATTTTTATCTCTTGGGAAACTTAAGGAAGGCCTCGTATTGTTAGTGGGCCTTTTTCTCCAGTTAATAGTTGCGGAAATCGAGGAGGTGCCTCGCTAACCGTGTAGAGAGAAGCAGGAATTGCTCGAAAACAGGGCTGGCAGGTTACGTCTTATCAGTCAAAATTAAGCGGACAGAAAAACGTCATCAATGACGTCATGAGGAATGATTGCATACGAAGAGATAAGAAAGTATCGGGTGATCAACTTGAGCCTACGCACGGATTGCGAGCATCCGCATCTAGGCTCGGGGGCTACTCCCATCGGGAGCGCTGGCGCGCATCCGATAGGAAAAAGACTCGAAGGAAAATTTTGACTCAAGTCTGCACCCGGACGTAAGTGCCCGTGTCCAGACTCGGGGGCTACTCCCATCGGGAGCGCTAAACGCGCACCCGATAGAACTTTTTTCGCACTCCAGGATCATGCCCGGGGACTTGATTCTGTGTAGGGTAACGTTGTTTTGCCATCAGCAGTTAACCAACAAAAGTTGGGCACGTTATTCGTTATCCCTTGCGTGAAGAAAATATGTCGGATGGTCTATAAAGACTTGCAGAAAAGACTTCGGCAGAAGAAGATGTTCGAGTGGTACAACTTGAGTCTACGCATGGATTGCAAGCATCCGTACCTAGACTCGGGGGCTACTCCCATCGGGAGCGCTGGCGCGCACCCGATAGAAGACAGAAGGAAAGCAAGAATGATCAAGGAGAAGGACTTCGGAAGAAGATATGCTTCAGTCTCTACCCGAACTATGTTCGGCTAGACACTCGGGGGCTACTGACGTGGGCATTACCCTTCGGGTAACCAGTATTGCTCTACCCTATACGGTCCAGATGGAGGCCCATGAAGATACTCGAAGGCTAGATGGGCCACTAGGACGGTGCGGCGGAAGATTACTTGAAGTACAAGACACGGAAGAAGCCGAAGAAGGAAAGATTAGGGATAGATCTACTGTAAACCTACTCGTACTCGATTAGACCTCTCGGGACCTGGCCACCTATATAAAGGCCAGGAGAGGGGCTATTGAGGGACACAATCAATCTTAGTGAACTTAGCCAACAGAAGCTTAGACCTAGGTTACCCTAGTACTTAGCCATCTCGACGAGATCTCAGCCGAACTATTCGGCACCCCATTGTAATCCATTGTCTTCATAATCAAGAACAGGCAGGACGTAAGGGTTTTACCTCATCGAGGGCCCCGAACCTGGGTAAATCGCTCTCCCGCTTTTCTGTGTACCGATGTCTCGTGTCAGCTTGCAGGATTCCGTCAACCCTAAGCCCCTATCGGAGGGCATTGCCGAGGAGCACCCTCGACAACCTTTGTACAGGCGGCATAGAGGTACCGCTTTGTGACACTTGGTTGAAACATATGTCTTGCAATGATAATCCGTGTTAATCCAAGCTAATTAGGACAAGGTGCGAGCACTATTAGTACTCTATGCATGAGGCTTGCAACTTGTAGGAAGTATTATGCATAGCACATATGAATTATTACTACCGTTGACAAAATTGTTTCTATGTTTTTAAAACAAAAGCTCTAGCACAAAAATAGTAATCCATGCTTCCCTCTGCGACGGGCCATTCTTTTACTTTATGTTGAGTCAGTTTACCTACTTCTTTCTATCCTAGAAGCAAACACTTGTGTTAACTGTGTGCATTGATTCTTACATGTTTACTTATTGCACTTGTTATATTACTCTATGTTGACAAATATCCATGAGATATACATGTTACAAGTTGAAAGCAATTGCTGAAACTTAATCATCCTTTGTGTTGCTTCAATGCATTCTACTTTGAATTTATTGCTTATGAGTTAGCTCTTATGCAAGTCTTATTGATACTTGTCTTGAAAGTACTATTCATGAAAAGTTTTGCTATATGATTCATTTGTTTAGTCATCATCTTTTGTTAGCAATCTTTTGCTTCAGATCACTCCATCCATCTCATATGCTTTATAATAATGTTGATCAAGGTTATGTTGGTAGCATGTCACTTCAAAAATTATTTGTTGTTATCGTTTACCTACTCGAGGGCAAGTAGGAACTAAGCATGGAGATGCTTGATACGTCTCAAACGTATCTATAATTTCTTATGTTCCATGCTACTTTTATAACAATACTTGCATGTTTTATACATACTTTACATCATTATTATACATTTTCCGGAACTAACCTATTAAAAAGATGCCGAAGTGCCAGTTCCTGTTTTCTGTTGTTTTTGGTTCCAGAAAGGCTGTTCGGGCAATATTCTCGGAATTCGACGAAACGAAGACCAAACATCATAATTCACCGAGACGGACCAGACACCGAAGGGGAGCCGGAGAGGGGCCGGGGCCCCACACCACCCGGCGGCGCGGCCAAGGAGGGGGCGCGCGGTGGGGAGCCCACCTCTGCACCCTCGCGCCGCCTCTTCGCCTATTTAACCCCTCGTGACCTAAATCTTCGATACGGATTGACGAAACTCCAGAAAGACTCCAGGGGCGCCGCCGCCATCGCGAAACTCCAATCCGGGGACGAAGTCTGTTCCACGCCGCCGGGATGGGGAATTGCCCCCAGAGCCATCTCCATCGACACCACCGCCATCTCCATCAACGCTGCTGCTCCCATGATGAGGAGGGAGTAGTTCTCCCTCGAGGCTAAGGGCTCTACCGGTAGCTATGTGGTTAATCTCTCTCTTTGTACCCCAATACAATGATCTCATGAATTGCTTTGCATGATTGAGATCCATATGATGAGCTTTGTATCTCTATTAGTCTATGTGCTGCTCATGTGATGTTATTAAAGTAGTCTATTCCTCCTTCATGGTGTAATGGTGACAGTGTGTGCATCGTGTAGTTCTTGGCGTAGGTTATGATCATAATCTCTTGTAGGTTATGGAGTTAATTATTACTATGATAGTATTGATGTGATCTATTCCCCCTTCATAGTGTAATGGTGACAGTGTGTATGCTATGTTAGTACTCGGTTTAAATTGCAAAGATCTATTATGCTCTAAGGTTACTTAAATATGAATGCCGAATGTTGTGGCGCTTGTTAACTCCGGCTTGAGGGAGCTCTTGTAGCCCTACACAATGAATGGTGTTTGTCATCCAACAAAAGAGTGTATGTAGCACAAGTGAGGAGAAGTTATTAATTTATTATGTGATCAATGTTGAGAGTGTCCACTAGTGAAAGTATGATCCCTAGGCCTTGTTTCCAAATACCGCAAACATCGCTTGTTTACTGTTTTACTGCATCTTTACTTCCTGCAATATTACCACCATCTATACCACCTGTGTTTTACTATCTCTTCGCCGAACTAGTGCACCTATACATCTGATAAGTGTATTAGGTGTGTTGGGGACACAAGAGACTTCTTGTATCTTAATTGCGGGGTTGCTTGAGAGGACTATCTTTGACCTCTACCTCCCCGAGTTCGATAAACCTTGGGTGATTCACTTAAGGGAAACTTGCTGCTGTTCTACAAACCTCTGCTCTTGGAGGCCCAACACTGTCTACTATTAAAGTTGTTATTGGTGGTGAAACTTTTCATGCCCATTGTGATATTATGTCTGAATTTTGCCTTATGCCTAAGAGTATTTATGAATCTTTGACACTTTGGGGACTCGTTGAAGGGGGAGAAGGAATAACTCTTATTGATAACTCTGTTATAATTCCTAAGGGAATAGCCGAGGGTGTGCATACAACCATTCTTGGAAGAACATTATCCACTGATTATCTTGTTATTGAATGTGTAGGAACATGACAAATCACACTTGGAAGATCCATGCTGAAACTATTGGGAGCAATCATAGATGTGGGAGAAGGCACCCTAAAATTCACCTCTACACCGGGAGGTAGACATGTATTCCCTAAACCAAAGAGTAAGAAAAAGAGTAAGAAGGGTAGGCGTAAAGCCCGAGGTAATGTTGATGCTTCAACTTTTGATAATACTTGATTTTCACTTTCTGCGCCTAGCTGAAAGGCGTCAAAGAAAAGCACTTCTTGGGAGATAACCCATGTTTTATTTTACTACTGTATTGTTGAGTCTTGGAAGTTGTTACTACTGTAGCAACCTCTCCTTATCATGTTTTTGTGCCAAGTAAAGTCTCTATGGTAAAGTTGATGCTAGATTTGGATTGCTGCGCAGAAACAGAATTATCGTCTGTCACGAATTTGCGTAGAACTCTCTGTAAAAAAAAAAAATCTGCCAATTTACGTGCGTGATCCTCAGATATGTACGCAGCTTTCATTAGTTTTGAGTTTTTCCGTTTGAGCAAGTTAAGTGCCTCTGTCAAATTCGTCTTTACGGACTGTTCTGTTTTGACAGATTCTGCCTTTTATTTCGCATTGCCGCTTTTGCTATGTTGAATGGGTTTCTTTGTTCCATTAACTTTCAATAGCCTTGTGCAATGTCCAGAAGTGTTAAGAATGATTATGTCACCTCTGAATGTGTGAATTTTTGATTATGCACTAACCCTCTAATGAGTTTGCTTGAAGTTTGGTGTGGAGGAAGTTTTCAAGGGTCAAAAGAAGAGGATGATACAATATGATCAAGAAGAGTGAAAGGTCTAAGCTTGGGGATGCCCGTGGTTCATCCCTGCATATTTTAAGAAGACTCAAGCATCTAAGCTTGGGGATGCCCAAGGCATCCCCTTCTTCATCAACAACTTATCGTCACTTCTAGTGAAACTATATTTTTATTCCATCACATCTTATGTTCTTTACTTGGAGCGTCTGTTTGCTTTTATTTTTGTTTTGGTTTGAATAAAAATGGATCCCACCATCCTTATATTGGAGATATTACGCTCCGCTTTTTCATATGGAACACTTGTGTTCTTAGTTGTGCTTTAATGTTCATGGCGAAGGCTGAAAATTGCTTCGTTGTTTGCTATTTGATTGGAATCAGAAAATGCTTCATATGGTTTGGAATAACTTGAAACTTGGCAATTGTTTTGAGCTCTCATAGAGCATGTTTAAGCTCTTGCATCATGTAGTTTAATCTATTAGTGGAGAACTACCGTAGAGCTTGTTAAAATTTGGTTTGCATGATTGGTCTCTCTAAGTCTAGATATTTTCTAGTAAAGTGTTTGAACAGAAGGAAGACAGTATAGAGTCTTATAATGCTTGCAATATGTTCTTGTGTAAGTTTTGCTGTACCTGTTCATACTTGTGTTTGCTTCAAACAACCTTGCTAGCCCAAAGCCTTGTAGTGAGAGGAAATGCTTCTCGTGCATCCAAACACCGTGAGCCAAAACCCATGCCATTTGTGTCCACCATATCTACCTACTATGTGGTATTTTTCTGCCATTCCAAAGTAAATTACTTGAGTGCTACCTTTAAAATTTCATTCCTTTATCTTTGCAATATATAGCTCATGGGACAAATAGCTTAAAAACTATTGTGGTGATGAATATGTAGTTATGTGTCTTAGTTCTTATAAGTTGCTTGTTGAGCGGTAACCATGTTTCTGGGGACGCCATCAAATTTTTACCTTTGTTGGATATCATGTGAGATGTTATGCATGTTCGTCTTGTCTGAAGTAAGGGTGATTTTCATGATCAAATGGTTTGAGTATGCATATTGTTAGAGAAGAACATTGGGCCGCTAACCAAAGCCATGTATCATGGTGGAAGTTTTCAGTTTGGACATACAACCTCAATCTCTTATGAGAATTTTATCTGTTGTTGAATGCTTATGCATTAAAAGAGGAGTCCATTATCTCTTGTCTATGTTGTCCCGGTATGGATGTCCTAAGTTGAGATCTATTAAAAACGAGAAATCAAATGCAATTGATCTCCTAGGACCTTTGTACAGGCGGCATAGAGGTACCCCTTTGTGAAACTTGGTTGAAACATATGTCATGCAATGATAATCCGTGTTAATCCAAGCTAATTAGGACAAGGTGCGAGCACTATTAGTACTCTATGCATGAGGCTTGCAACTTGTAGGAAGTATTATGCATAGCACATATGAATTATTTCTACCGTTGACAAAATTGTTTCTATGTTTTCAAAATAAAAGCTCTAGCACAAAAATAGTAATCCATGTTTCCCTCTGCGAAGGGCCATTCTTTTACTTCATGTTGAGTCAGTTTACCTACTTCTTTCTATCTTAGAAGCAAACACTTGTGTTAACTGTGTGCATTGATTCTTACATGTTTACTTATTGCACTTGTTATATTACTCTATGTTGACAATTATCCATGAGATATACATGTTACAAGTTGAAAGCAATTGCTGAAACTTAATCATCCTTTGTGTTTCTTCAATGCATTCTACTTAGAATCTCTTGCTTTATGAGTTAGCTCTTATGCAAGTCTTGTTGATGCTTGTCTTGACAGTACTATTCATGAAAAGTTTTGCTATATGATTCATTTGTTTAGTCATTATCTTTTGTTAGCAATCTTTTGCTTCAGATCACTCCATCCTCTTCATCAACAAAAAGCACCAGGTCATTTTTCAACACGCTATATTTTTATTCCTTCATGTGATATGTGTTATCCTTGGAGCGTCTTTACTTTTTGATGTGTGTTTACTTTCAATAAAATTGGATCCCATCATTCATGTTTACTTTGGAGCGAGACACGCTCCATGATACGTCTCAAACGTATCTATAATTTCTTATGTTCCATGCTACTTTTATAACAATACTTGCATGTTATATACATACTTTACATCATTATTATACATTTTCCGGCACTAACCTATTAACAAGATGCCAAAGCGCCAGTTACTGTTTTCTGCTGTTTTTGGTTTCAGGAATCCTACAAAGGAAATATTCTCAGAATTGGACGAAATCAACGCCCAAGGTCTTATTTTTCCGCGGAGCTTCCAGAAGACCGGAGGGGTTACGAAGAGGGGCCACGAGGGCCCGGACTACAGGCCGGCGCGGCCGAGGGGGCCCGCGCCGCCCTATGGTGTGGGCCCTCGCCGCCTTGACCTACCCTTTCGCCTACTTAAAGCCTTCGTCGCGAAAACCCCTGTACCGAGAGCCACGATACGAAAACCTTCCAGAGATGCCGCCGCCGCCAATCCCATCTCGGGATTCAGGAGATCGCCGCACCCCGCCGGAGAGGGGAATCATCACCGGAGGGCTCTACATCACCATGCCCGCCTCCGGATTGATGCGTGAGTAGTTCATCCTTGGACTATGGGTCCATAGCGTAGCTAGATGGTTGTCTTCTCCGCTTGTGCTATCATTGTTTAGATCATGTGAGCTGCCTAACATGATCAAGATCATCTATTTGTAATGCTACATGTTGTGTTTGGTGGGATCCGATGAATCTAGAATATTATGTCAAGTTTATTATCAATCTATCATATATGTGTTGTTTATGTTCTTGCATGCTCTCCGTTGCTAGTAGAGGCTCTGGCCAAGTTGATACTTGTAACTCCAAGAGGGGTATTTATGCTCGATAGTGGGTTCATGCCTCCATTGAATCTGGGACAGTGACAGAAAGTTCTAAGGTTGTGGATGTGCTGTTGCTACTAGGGATAAAACATCGATGCTTTGTCTAAGGATATTTGTGTTGATTACATTACGCACCATACTTAATGCAATTATCTCTTGTTTACAACTTAATACTGGAGGGGGTGCGGATGCTAACCCGAAGGTGGATTATTTAGGCATAGATGCATGCTGGATAGCGGTCTATGTACTTTGTCGTAATGCCCTGATTAAATCTCATAGTAATCATCGTTGATATGTATTGAATCTTTATTTGTCAAATGTCCACCTGTAATTTGTTCACCCAGCATGTTAGTTATCTTATTGGAGAGACACCACTAGTGAACTGTGGACCCCGGTCCATTCTTTTACATCTGAATACAATCTACTGCAATCATTGTTCTTTACTAGTCTTTGCAAACAAACATCATCTTCCACTCGATACGTTTAATCCTTTGTTTTCAGCAAGCCGGTGAGATTGACAACCTCACTGTTACATTGGGGCAAAGTATCTTGATTGTGTTGTGCAGGTTCCACGTTGGCGCCGGTTTCACCGGTGTTGCGCCGCACTACACTCCTCCACCAACAACCTTCATGTGCTTCTTGGCTCCTACTGGTTCGATAACCTCGGTTTCTTTCTGAGGGAAAACTTGCTGATGTGCGCATCACACCTTCCTCTTGGGGTTCCCAACGGACGTGTGCATCACGCATATCACTCCACCGCTTTGCATATTTACTTTGGAGTGAGACACGCTCCGCTGTTTTGCATGTTTATTTTGGAGTAAGACACGCTCCACTGTTATGCATTTTGCGCTGGAGAGAGACACGCTCCACTTTTACATTTATTTGAGTTTCAATAGCTCTCTGGACATTTACTTGTTTTTCATGTATGAGAGTTGTTTGGTTTCATTTGGTTGGCGTTGGAAGCATGATTTTTTTTATGTGTATGTGATGCAAATGGAATCATTTTTAGACTGTGGCATAGTTATTTTTGCATATCTTGCTAGATGTTATTCTCATGATGAGTGATGTCTACGTTCCCCCTCCTTTCCTGTAGACAGTGTTGGGCCTCCAAGTGCAGAGGTTTGTAGAACAGCAGCAAGTTTTCCCTTAAGTGGATCACCCAAGGTTTATCGAACTCACGGAGGAAGAGGTCAAAGATATCCCTCTCATGCAACCCCGCAACCACAAAGCAAGAAGTCTCTTGTGTCCCCAACACACCTAATAGGTGCACTAGTTCGGCGAAGAGATAGTGAAATACAAGTGGTATGAATATATATGAACAGTAGCAATGGTGCCGAAAATAGCTTGCTGGCGTGTAGTTGATGGTGGTAGTATTGCAGCAGTAGTAACACAGTAAAACAAACAAGCAGTAGTAACTCAGCGTATTTAGGAACAAGGCCTAGGGATTACACTTTCACTAGTGGACACTCTCAACATTGATCACATAACAGAATAGATAAATACATACTCTACACTTTTGTTGGATGATGAACACATTGCGTAGGATTACACGAACCCTCAATGCCGGAGTTAACAAGCTCCACAATAATGCTCATGTTTAAGTAACCTTAAGTGTAAGATAGATCAAAACGACTAAACCAAGTACTAGCATAGCATGCACACTGTCACCTTCATGCATATGTAGGAGGAATAGATCACATCAATATTATCATAGCAATAGTTAACTTCGCAATCTACAAGAGATCATGATCATAGCATAAACCAAGTACTAACACGGTGCACGCACTGTCACCTTTGCACACATGCAGGAGGAATAAAACTACTTTAATAACACATCACTAGAGTAGCACATAAATAAATTGTGATACAGACACATTGCAATCATCAAGAGATATAAATAAGCACTTCACTACGCTCTTCAACAGTGAATAAGTACTTCGTGAAATATAGCCTAAGAGACCCACACGGTGCACACACTGTCACCTTTACACACGTGGGACAAGGAGTCTCCGGAGATCACATAAGTAAAACCCACTTGACTAGCATAATGACATCTAGATTACAAGCATCATCATATGAATCTCAATCATGTAAGGCAGCTCATGAGATTATTGTATTGAACTACATAGGAGAGAGATGAACCACATAGCTACCGGTACAGCCCCGAGCCTCGATGGAGAACTACTCCCTCTTCATGGGAGCAGCGGTGATGAAGATGGCGGTGGAGATGGCAGCGGTGTCGATGGAGAAGCCTTCCGGGGCACTTCCCCGCTCCAGGGTGCCGGGACAGAGACTCCTGTCCCCCAGATCTTCGCGATGACGGCGGCTCCGGAACTTTTCTCGTATCGTGGCTTCCTCCGTAAGGGTTTCGATGCAGGGGCTTTATATAGGCGAAGAGGCGGCGCAGAGGGTCAACGAGGCGACGAGACCAGGGTGGCGCGCCAGGGCCTGGCCGCGCCACCATGTCATCCGGCCCACCAGGCCCCCTGCGCTCTCGGTGTTGGATGCTTCCGGGCAAAATAGGAACCTGGGCGTTGATTTCGTCCAATTCCGAGAATATTTTGTTACTAGGATTTCTGAAACCAAAAACAGCAGAAAACAGGAACTAGCACTTCGGCATCTTGTTAATAGGTTAGTTACAGAAAATGCATAAATATGACATATAATGTGTATAAAACATGTAGGTATCATCAATAAAGTGGCATGGAACATAAGAAATTATCGATACGTTGGAGACGTATCAGCATCCCCAAGCTTAGTTCTGCTCGTCCCGAGCAGGTAAAACGATAACAAAGATAATTTCTTAAGTGACATGCCATCATAAACTTGATCATATTGTAAACATATGTAATGAATGCAGCGATCAAAACAATGGTAATGACATGAGTAAACAATGAATCATAAAGCAAAGACTTTTCATGAATAGTACTTCAAGACAAGCATCAATAAGTCTTGCATAAGAGTTAACTCATAAAGCAATAAATTCAAAGTAAAGGTATTGAAGCAACACAAAGAAGATTAAGTTTCAGCGGTTGCTTTCAACTTGTAACATGTATATCTCATGGATATTGTCAACATAGAGTAATATAACAAGTGCAATATGCAAGTACGTAGGAATCAATGCACAGTTCACACAAGTGTTTGCTTCTTGAGGTGGAGAGAAATAGGTGAACTGACTCAACATAAAAGTAAAAGAATGATCCTTCAAAGAGGAAAGCATCGATTGCTGTATTTGTGCTAGAGCTTTTATTTTGAAAACATGAAACAATTTTGTCAACGGTAGTAATAAAGCATATGAGTTATGTAAATTATATCTTACAAGTTGCAAGCCTCATGCATAGTATACTAATAGTGCCCGCACCTTGTCCTACTTAGCTTGGACTACCGGATCATCACAATGCACATGTTTCAACCAAGTGTCACAATGGGGTACCTCCATGCCGCCTGTACAAGGGTCTAAGGAGAAAGTTCGCATTTGATTTCTCGCTTTTGATCATTCTTCAACTTAGACACCCATACCGGGACAACATGAACAACAGATAATGGACTCCTCTTTAATAATAAGCATGTAACAACAATTATTATTCTCACTGGAGATTGAGGATATGTGTCCAAAACTGAAACTTCCACCATGATTCATGGCTTTAGTTAGCGGCCCAATGTTCTTCTCTAACAATATGCATGCTTAACCATATGGTGGTAGATCTCCCTTACTTCAGACAAGACGAACATGCATAGCAACTCACATGATATTCAACAAGGAGTAGTTGGTGGCGTCCCCAGGAACATGGTTATCGCACAACAAGCAACTTAATAAAAGATAAAGTGCATAAGTACATATTCAATACTACGATAGTTTTTAAGGCTATTTTGTCCCATGAGCTATATATTGTAAAGGCGAATGATGAAATTTAAAGGTAGCACTCAAGCAATTTACTTTGGAATGGCGGAGAAATACCATGTAGTAGGTAGGTATGGTGGACACAAATGGCATGAATATTGGCTCAAGTATTTTGGATGCATGAGAAGTATTCCCTCTCGATACAAGGTTTAGGCTAGCAAGGTTATTTGAAACAAACACAAGGATGAACCGGTGCAGCAAAACTCACATAAAAGACATATTGTAAACATTATAAGACTCTACACCGTCTTCCTTGTTGTTCAAACTCTTTACTAGAAATTATCTAGACCTTAGAGAGACCAATTATGCAAACCAAATTTTAGCATGCTCTATGTATTTCTTCACTAATAGGTGCAAAGCATATGATGCAAGAGCTTAAACATGAGCACAACAATTGCCAAGTATCACATTATCCAAGACATTTTACCAATTACTACATGTAGCATTTTCCAATTCCAACCATATAACAATTTAACGAAGAGGAAACTTCGCCATGAATATTATGAGCTAAGAACACATGTGTTCATACGAACCAGCGGAGCGTGTCTCTCTCCCACACAAGGATGAACTTATTCAGAGAACTAAGATAACAAAACAAAAACAAAAATAAAAGCACACAGACGCTCCAAGTAAAGTACATAGGATGTGACCGAATAAAAATATAGTTTCAAGAGAAGGAACGATACTTTGTCGATGAAGAAGGGGATGCCTTGGGCATCCCCAAGCTTAGATGCTTGAGTCTTCTTAAAATATGCAGGGATGAACCACGGGGCATCCCCAAGCTTAGAGCTTTCACTCCTCTTGATCATAGTATATCATACTCCTCTCTTGACCCTTGAAAACTTCCTTCACACCAAACTTCAAGCAAACTCATTAGAGGGTTAGTGCATAATCAAAAATTCACATATTCAGAGGTGACACAATCATTATTTTCACTTCTGGACATTGCATAATGCTACTGGACATTAATGGATCAAAGAAATAAATCCAACATAGCAAAAGAGGCAATGCGAAACAAAAGGCAGAATCTGTCAAAAACAGAACAGTCCGTAAAGACGAATTTAGAAATGGCACCAGACTTGCTCAAATGGAAAAACTCAAAACTAATGAAAGTTGCGTACATATCTGAGGATCACGCTCGTAAATTGGCAGATTTTTTCGAATTTTCTACAGAGGCCTGTGCCCAGATTCGTGACAGACAGCAATGCTGTTTCTGCGCAGCGATCCCAAATATAACATCAACTTTGACATAGAAACTTTACTTGGCACAAAAACATGATAAGGAGAGGTTGCTACAGTAGTAAACAACTTCCAAGACTCAAATATAAAACAAAGTACTGTAGTAAAAAACACATGGGTTATCTCCCAAGAAGTTCTTTCTTTATAGCCATTAAGATGGGCTCAGCAGTTTTAATGATGCACTCGCAAGAAATAGTATTTGAAGAAAAGAGAGCATCAAGAGGCAAATTCAAAACACATTTAAGTATAACATGCTTCCTATGCATAGGAATCTTGTAAATAAACAAGTTCATGAAGAGCAAAGTAACAAGCATAGGAAGATAAAACAAGTGTAGCTTCAAAAATTTCAGCACATAGAGAGGTGTTTTAGTAACATGAAAATTTCTACAACCATATTTTCCTCTCTCATAATAACTTTCGTAGCATCATGAGCAAACTCAACAATATAACTATCACATAAAGCATTCTTATCATGAGTCTCATGCATAAAATAATTACTACTCCCAACATAAGCATAGTCAATCTTATTAATTGTAGTGGGAGCAAATTCAACAAAGTAGCTATCAAATATAGGAGGTATATTGTAATCATAATCAAATTTATCCTCCATAACAGGTGGTAACAAAAGACTACTATCATTATAATCATCATAAATGGGAGGCAAAGTATCATCAAAGTAAATTTTCTCCTCAATGCTTGGGGGACTAAAAATATCATGCTCATCAAAGCCAGCTTCCCCAAGCTTAGAATTTTCCATAGCATTAGCAACAATAGTGTTCAAAGCATTCATATTAATATGTTCCATGGGTTTTTTAATTTTCGCATCAAACCATCCATGTCTTAAATCAGGAAATAGAATAAAAAGGTCATTGTTGTCCATTATGCCTAACTAGTGTAAACAAGAAACCAAATGTCGCAATTGCAGAGTCTAAAGGAAATAGCTTCGAGCACACACACAATGGCGCCAGAAAAGTACTGTTACCTGGAACCGAAGTATGAGTGCCTTTTACCTTTCCTCCCCGGCAACGGCGCCAGAAAAGTGCTTAGTAGCCGAGGTCCGGAGTGTGAGTACCTTTTACCTTTCCTCCCCGGCAACGGCGCCAGAAAATAGCTTGATGTCTACGTTCCCCCTCCTTGTAGACAGTGTTGGGCCTCCAAGTGCAGAGGTTTGTAGAACAGCAGCAAGTTTTCCCTTAAGTGGATCACCCAAGGTTTATCGAACTCAGGGAGGAAGAGGTCAAAGATATCCCTCTCATGCAACCCCGCAACCACAAAGCAAGAAGTCTCTTGTGTCCCCAACACACCTAATAGGTGCACTAGTTCGGCGAAGAGATAGTGAAATACAAGTGGTATGAATATATATGAACAGTAGCAATGGTGCCAGAAAATAGCTTGCTGGCGTGTAGTTGATGGTGGTAGTATTGCAGCAGTAGTAACACAGTAAACAGTAAACAAGCAGTAGTAACTCAGCAGTATTTAGGAACAAGGCCTAGGGATTACACTTTCACTAGTGGACACTCTCAACATTGATCACATAACAGAATAGATAAATACATACTCTACACTTTTGTTGGATGATGAACACATTGCGTAGGATTACACGAACCCTCAATGCCGGAGTTAACAAGCTCCACAATAATGCTCATGTTTAAGTAACCTTAAGTGTAAGATAGATCAAAACGACTAAACCAAGTACTAGCATAGCATGCACACTGTCACCTTCATGCATATGTAGGAGGAATAGATCACATCAATATTATCATAGCAATAGTTAACTTCGCAATCTACAAGAGATCATGATCATAGCATAAACCAAGTACTAACACGGTGCACGCACTGTCACCTTTGCACACATGCAGGAGGAATAAAACTACTTTAATAACACATCACTAGAGTAGCACATAAATAAATTGTGATACAGACACATTGCAATCATCAAGAGATATAAATAAGCACTTCACTACGCTCTTCAACAGTGAATAAGTACTTCGTGAAATATAGCCTAAGAGACCCACACGGTGCACACACTGTCACCTTTACACACGTGGGACAAGGAGTCTCGGAGATCACATAAGTAAAACCCACTTGACTAGCATAATGACATCTAGATTACAAGCATCATCATATGAATCTCAATCATGTAAGGCAGCTCATGAGATTATTGTATTGAACTACATAGGAGAGAGATGAACCACATAGCTACCGGTACAGCCCCAGCCTCGATGGAGAACTACTCCTCTTCATGGGAGCAGCAGCGGTGATGAAGATGGCGGTGGAGATGGCAGCGGTGTCGATGGAGAAGCCTTCCGGGCACTTCCGCTCCGGCAGGGTGCGTGACAGACCTGTCCCCCAGATCTTGGCTTCGCGATGACGGCGGCTCGGAACTTTCTCGTATCGTGGCTTCCTCCGTAAGGGTTTTCGATGCAGGGCTTTATATAGGCGAAGAGGCGCAGAGGGTCAACGAGGCGACGAGACCATAGGGTGGCGCGGCCGGGCCTGGGCCGCGCCACCATGTCATATGGGCCCACCAGGCCCCCTCCGCGGCTCTCGGGTGTCTGGATGCTTCCGGGCAAAATAGGAACTGGGCGTTGATTTCGTCCAATTCCGAGAATATTTCGTTACTAGGATTTCTGAAACCAAAAACAGCAGAAAAACGCGGGCATCTTGTTAATAGGTTAGTTACAAAATGCATAAATATGACATATAATGTGTATAAAACATGTAGGTATCATCAATAAAGTGGCATGGAACATAAGAAATTATCGATACGTTGGAGACGTATCAATGAGCTTGTTAATTATGTTTTCATTATGATTAATCTCAAATACCGAGAGTGTTTAGTGTGCCATTGAAGGTTTCATGCATTGTTTTAGCATACAATAGAAAAGCATATTATTGTGGTATATATTCTCCCGCGAATGTTTTATTTGGGTCGACTTGCCACATGTTTTGCAAAATGTTATGACTACATTCCAGTTAATTCTTGCCTCTATAATCATTTAGTTTGCAACTTGTGTATCACTTTATGCTTTGATTAATATATTTTGTCGCTGTGCATGATTATGACCATTATGCTCTCTTAGTTGGTCGCACACGGTCTTTTTCTAGCCTCCATTTATGTGAGTATTTTATTCATGCATCCAACCACCAAAAACCAAATATGCCAAAGTGTCCACCATATCTACCTATATGTGGTATTTCATTGCCATTCCATAGTAGTTTGCTCGTGTGCTACCTTTAAAACATTCAAACAGTTCCTCGTTTTATGACATTGTTTTTAGCTCATGAGGAAGTAAATTAAAATTGTGGTTGTCATCTTCCATACTAGTTAAGTAACTCAAAGACTCGCGAACTTCATCTTGCTTGTCACATAAAAAATTATATAAAAAAAGAGCTGGTTTGACCACAACTTCCAATAGGGGAAGAAAATAGGAAAATTATAAGAAAATGGCACTCCTCCATGGTTTTTGATTGCTTGGTCGGCACCCGAGGATTTGGTTAGCCATGGTATGTGTAAGCAAAGGTTGGGAGGAGTGTCACAATTTTATAAGTAGTATAAATGAAAAGAGGCTTCGCCCAAATATTTCGGAACCGCTCTCAAACTTGCTTAGTATGGAAGATGACAATAGCTCTTTTTACTACTCGTTGACATGAACAACCACCTCTCAAAAGTGCATTTTATACTCTTGTTGTTTCAATAAAAAGATCTAGCATATGAGTGATATTACTTGCCTCTCAAAGAGAGAACTTCTTTTACTTTTATGTTGAGTCTCCACCTTCTAGTTTATGCTCCACTTATGAGAGCGTAGTTGTCATTCTTAGTTTTATGTGCATGGTCCCAAGATTTTATTGATTGATTCATAATTATGGTATTGCTTGTTCAAACTTTTTGTTTCTAGTCATCCTTATAATATTTTAAAGGTGTACAACCATTTATGTTTTGCTTCCACTTATGGGACAAGCTGAGTACCACTTTATTATGTATCTATGCTATGCTCTTGACAATCACTTTGCTTTTTATGCACGTTATACATTTTCTTTTGTTTGATTACTATTCATGTTTTAGCATGGTTATTAAGTTTCATTAATTGATTATATCTATCATGCTTATATTAGGATTCTATGATTCCAGCTATGTTTGCTTTTACACTTAGATTGATCAAAGTAGTGTGACAGCATATCACCTCAAAAATTATTTGTATGTTATCACTTACCTACTCGAGGACGAGCAGGAGTTAAGCTTGAGGATGTTGATACGTCTCAAACGTATCTATAATTTTTGATGCTCCATGCTTGTTTTGTTACAATTCTTATATGTTTCATGTGCACTTTTCTACACTTTTTAGCATTTTCTGGGACTAACCTATTAACGCAGTGCCGCAGCGCCAGTTCCTATTTTCTGCTGTTTTTGTGTTTCAGAAAAGTTGTACATGAAAGTTTCTCGGAATTGGACGAAACGAAAGCACAGAGTATTATTTTTCCGGGAAGAAGACGGAGCCAGAAGGACACGCGCAGGAGAGCTGCCACGTGGCAATACATAGGGCAGGCGCGGCCCCACCCTTGGCCGCGCCTGGCCCGTATACTGGCGCCTCGTCGCCTCGTTTGGTTCGCCCTTCCGCCTATTTATTCCTCGTATCGGGAAAACCCCAGAGACGAGAGCCTCCATCCACGAAAAGTTCTGACGCCGCCGTCAACCGAAACCCTAGTTCGGGAGGGTTCTGCAGTCCATCTCGGCACCGCCGGAGAGGGAAATCACCGTCGGAGGCCTCTAATCGCCATGTCTTCATCCGAGGTGATGCGTGAGTAGTCCTCCACGGGACCATGGGTCCATAGCAGTAGCTAGATGGATGTCCTCTCCTTGTTGTGCTTCATGTATTGATCTTGTGAGCTGCCTAACATGATCAAGATTATCTATTTGTAATTGCTACATGTTGGTTTGATGTGGATCCGACTTATAGAGAGATTGCTTTGGTTGAGATTATGTATTATGTTATTATGATCTTGCATGCTCTCCGTTTCTAGTAGATGCTCTGGCTAAGTAGATGCTAGCGACTCCAAGAGGGGGTATTTATGCTCGATAGTGGGTTCATGCCTCTATTTAACCATGGGAAGTGACCTTGTTCTCTATGGTTGTAGATGTGTTGTTGCTATAGGGAGAAAACAGCGGTGTTCTATTCAAGGGTAGTTTCATCGTTTACTTTACACACATTGCTTAAAGCGATAGTCCGTTGCTTGCAAATTAATACTGGAGGGTGTCGCGGATGCAATCCTGAAGGTGGATTATTAGTCATAGATGCAGTTGGATTACGGTCTATGTATATTGTTGTAATGCCCGCATACTTTCATAGCATGTATTCTGCACCAACCATTAGCGTAGAATCTCTGTTTGTCAATTGCCCATCTGTAATTTGTTTACCCAGAATATTTATTTTATTAGGGAGGCGCCTCTAGTGAACTGTGGATCCCGGTCCTTCTTCTCTTAATTGCAATCTTCTACAGTATTTTCCTGTTCTGTTCTCTGCAAACAATTCTTCTTCTACACGGTTCGTTTAATCCTTTGTTTTCAGCAAAACCAGTGAGCTTGACAACCTCGCTGAAAGTTGGGGACAATGTACTTGGTTGTTTGTGTGCAGATCTCCACGTTGCTGCTGACGCCTGCAGTGCGCCCTGCCACGAGTTGGTTCGCAACACCTCGGGAGAGAACGTTTTTCTCCTACTGGTCGATAAACCTTGGTTTCTTACTGAGGGAAAACTTCATGCTGTTCTCATCATACCTTCCTCTTGGGGTTTCACTCAGCGTTGCGCATAAATTCTTCTTCATCAACTCCGCGCTCGGCAAAGACTTTTTCTAGCGCCGTTGCCGGGGAATAATCAATAGACTACATCAAGCCCCGTTAAGCACCATCCATGATCAGTGCTAAGTTTGTCTCAACTGTGATTCTGTTCTTGCTTGCGTTGTTGATCTCTGGTAACCTCACCAACGAAGGTAAGAGGTAAGCAGAAGCAGATTCTGGGTTGCAACCAAACAACAGGGGCGCCGTTCTGAACTGCTACAAGGCCACCAACCTACCAAACGGCCAGAGCCCAAATCTCCACGGGACAGAAATTTCTCCATGCAGGCCACCAAACAATGTGGCTTTTATAGCCCATAGTTTGTCTTGAACGCGCAGGGGCTCCTTCCCACTATGTCAGTGGTGCAGAAATAGCTGCACGCAACCAAACACGTCCTATATGTATACGGCACACAGAATAAGCTGCAATCCATTTATCGTACGCTGAGTACCAGCACCCGGCCTGTAACAAATAAGCTACTCCTAGCTAGCTAGCTAGTACTACAACCTCCAATTATTAATGCATGCAACCAGACGTATTACATCCACCTTCCATCACTGCTACTATAAGGTTTCAATCTATGATTTGTTGGGCCATTGAGATCTTCAAGTCCACGCCTCTGCCTTTAGCTTATTCGTCTACAATTTAAATTCAACCCCGCCGCCCACTTTTGCTCTCTTTCGGTTACGTATAATGGGGAGTGCATCCAGAATCAAACCAAGCACGTTCCTAAGCAACCATGCTTATTTCTATAGCAGAGGTGCCTTGCTAAGCATTTTTCTTAAGGCATCTCCAGCGGTCCGACGCATTTTGGACACAATTTGTGTCCGTGTACATCGGGCACGGACATAAAAAGTGGTCACATGTTTGCATACGTCTACCTCTTCTCCAGTGGAAGAGACGTATTTTTTGACCGCAAGGGAGGAGACATAAAAAAGATGCCCTTTTGTGTGTCCACCATTGGCCAGCACATGGATCTGTCCTACATTAAATGAGTAGAGCGAGAGCCACCTAGGCCAAAAGGGACGCGCGGATGCGTCCGCACAGACGCATTCCTGCCGCATATTTGCTCCACGTTTGCGTTAGAACGAACGCTGCGGTCATTTTGCGTCTAGTCGCTGGAGCACTTTTTTATCCACGCAGACGCAAATAGACGTTTTTGTCCGTTTGCATCACCCGTTGGAGATGCCCTTATATAAATAGCACTAATGCTTAAGCAAAAAAAAAATCCTAAGCATCTCCCAAAGCACCAAGATTAACTAATTGCCGTTGAATTCGCGACCAAAAAGCATGCTCGCTCACATCCCACCGACGATGAGATCAAAAAAGAGGGAGAGGAATGGATCAGTACCTAGGTAAAAAAAATCATGTGTATGCAAAATAATTAATTCTTTATTTGAGAACATATGAATCTAAGTGCGTCATCAAGATGGAATCTCTAAGGGCATCTCCAGCGGCCCCACGTATTTTAGAAACGATTTGTGTCCGTTTACGTCAGGCGTGGACATGAAAATGGCTTCTTTTTTTTCAACATGTCTTTATGCGTCTTCCCTGCCTCAGCGGCAATGCCTATTTTTTTACCGCAAAGACCATGGCACCATGGGCCGGGCATTAATTAGAAAGGAGGGAGAGAGAAAGATGCTTTTCTATGGTCACCATTGGCCAACACATAGGTCATGCAAATTATTGGGCAAGAAAGGGGCCAGTCAGGCCACACGGGCGCGGACACCGTCCGCACGGACGCATTCCGCAAATTTCGTCCCAGAATGGGTCTGCGCGGACATGCCAGTGACTATGTGTCTGACCACTACCACTGGGATACATTTTTTGTCCATGCATACGCAAATGGATGCTTTTGGTTCGTTTGCGCCCTAACGAATGATTTTTGAAAAGAAGAGTAAATTCGAGTAAATGCATGCGTGTGTCAGCCTAATGCCGTGCGACATGAAGACTTGATTTTCTTTCTTCTTGCTTCCCTTTCAAATTGATATGCCGGAGATGCTGGTGGAATATATGGAATATATGCAACAGAAAGAGTTTCTTGCAAGTTCTTTATTTCTTTTATTGCATCATTGATGCAATAGGTGGTGTTATGTTCCCAGTAGTACTTGGTTGTTCTGAAGCATCCATTCTTTCGATATAAAAGCGAAATAACTCAAAAGAGTGACTTGACACAGAATAAACAAGAATCGAACTTAAAAGAGTGACTCGATAAAGAGAGTCAACTCAAAAGAGTGACTCTATCCTCTTGGCAAGATGATGAAAGTAAATGTTAGTAGCTACTAGCTTCATTACATAAATAAGGTGTTGTCGAAATTTAGCTAAAAGTATTGCCACATAAAGTTTGATCCTCCCTTGGGTTCAAAATAATTGTCAAAAAATGGATATATCTACACATGTCTAGATAGAGCAATTATTTTGTACCGGAAAGATATATATGAAAATATATTTCAAAATATATGTAATAGGGTTTATTATTTTATATAATTTTAATTGATTCTTTTTGTGAAACTTCGGTAAAGCACCTAGTTTAGCTTTTGACCGGAGGGAGTAGTCGTGGCGTACGTATGGAGTTATTGGACTTTACTCTTGAGCATATTAGTTAGTTCTTTTTTGTGAAACACAGTACAGACGTAGATATTCACATATACGTACATACACTCACCCTTATGAACGCACGCATGCACATCCCACCTCTATGAACACCTCTGAGAGACTGCGTCCTAGAAACTTGATCCAATGGGTCTTGAAATTGACGAAGTCACCACAGGCGTCTCGCTATCGACGAAAACATCACCTCCCATTGAAGAATATTCCGCGTTTAATGAGACATCAAAGTGTCAAACCTGAGATTTGAACTTTGGTGAGCTGGGGATGCCACTGTCCTCCTAACCACCCAACCACAGGTTGGTTCTCGCACGTTAGTTAGTTAGGGACATGTCAATTGTGCACCCGGCCAACATATGCTCCTGGTTTTTGAAATAAACTTTAAATGTTTTATGAAATTTCAAAAAAACTGATAAAAATGTGGCGCATACTTTTGATGTTCTATGTGTTTGTAAAATTGTTTCACGAAAAACCAATATTTTTTATGGCATGTGTGAAAAAGACACACTTTAGTGCGAAAAATAGCTCTCCAAACAACATTTTCTTGTCTTTTTTTACTTGGGATACAAAAAATATCGATTTTTCGCGAAACTTGGCATATGTAGATAGAATATCCTTATATACATGCATATTTTTTGTTCAATCTTTTTGGGTATTTTAAAATGTTCCTTTCGGTGGAAGATACAAGCTAGCCCTCCATTAATTAGGAGTTTGCAAGCTACTGGGTCTCTCCTAGAAAAGCCCATGAAGGATTAGAGAGCATTTATTACCTGTTAACAAATTTTACTCTTCCGCTAATTTTTTTTTTTTTACTCCTGAAAAGAATACCAACGCAAGAAGTAAAAAAAGAAGGCTAGTATGCAAAAAGAGGCGTATATTTGCAACCGAAGATCTAATAAGTTAACACATCAATCTAAATTGCGATGTTAAATTCTTGGTTACAATATATTTTGATCTATCGACACTTCCGAGCATCCGAAATAAGCTAAGACCTAATATGATCATGTTGAATCTGACATGATTTTGATAATGTTTTTTTTGCTATCACTTATCAAATATGCATGCCTCTGTTAAGTATAGATAACACAAAACATGACGGATGATTATAAAGGATCACTCCCGCGCACTTGTTGCGAATATAGATCATTATTTTATTCGAAATGAGGGTTCTCTGCCACGTCAAAAAAGATGGGCGAAGCTAAGAGTTCAGCTTTTCATCGCATTGGAGCGCTCTAATGAAATTCTGGGAGTCGGTTTTCATATTCGGTTTCGCAAGTACATAGTCTGCCGCATGACGGCACACCATGCATGAATTATCAAGCTCATGCATTTCTGGTGTTCGCGAAGATTAATTCACTATACATCAAGAGGACAAGCTTAATTGTGTGGGCTTATATGAGATAAGTGTTTTCGAGGGCGATATGGATTTCTTAGCATTTAAATTCTACACAACATTTGTAAATATTTTGTTAAGTTTTATTTCCTTAGGGACGGAACCTAAATTAGGTGCAACCATATATATGAGCAAATACACCTTTTATGATGGGGTCTAAAACCATTTTTATGTGCAAGTATAGGAATCATTAAGACATAAATGTCTCACCATAGCAATAAGATCATTGATCCCCGACATGACCCCGCTAATGCAACTCAAAATATTGGAAGATGGTTTCTGTCGTTTCGTCCCTTCCAACACTCATCATTACATTAAAGTGCATCTCTATGAGCCCATATACGTGAAGTAATATACAATCAAGGTTGATGCGCGTAAATGTACACGTCCGTTGGGAACCCCAAGAGGAAGGTATGATGCGCACAGTGACAGGTTTTCCCTTAGAAAGAAACCGAGGTTATCGAACCAGTAGGAGCCAAGAAGCACGTGAAGGTTGTTGGTGGAGGAATGTAGTGCGGCGCAACACCAGTGAAACCGGCGCCAACGTGGAACATGCACAACACAATCAAAGTACTTTGTCCCAACGTAACAGTGAGGTTGTCAATCTCACCGGCTTGCTGAAAACAAAGGATTAAGCGTATCGAGTGGAAGATGGTGTTTGTTTGCAAAGAACAGTAAAAACAGTAGAATGTATTCAGATGTAAAAGAATGGACCGGGGTCCACAGTTCACTAGTGGTGTCTCTCCAATAAGATAACTAACATGCTGGGTGAACAAATTACAGGCGAGCAATTGACAAATAAAGATTCAATACATATCAACGATGATTACTATGTGATTTAATCAGGGCATTACGACAAAGTACATAGACCGCTATCCAAGATGCATCTATGCCTAAATAATCCACCTTCAGGTTATCATCCGAACCCCTTCCGTATTAAGTTGCGAACAACAGATAATTGCATTAAGTATGGTGCGTAATGTAATCAACACAAATATCCTTAGACAAAGCATCAATGTTTTATCCCTAGTAGCAACAGCACATCCACAACCTTAGAACTTTCTGTCACTGTCCCAGATTAAATGGAGGCATGAACCCACTATCGAGCATAATTACCTCCTCTTGGAGTTACAAGTATCAACTTGGCCAGAGCCTCTACTAGCAACGGAGAGCATGCAAGAACATAAACAACACATATATGATAGATTGATAATCAACTTAACATAATATTCTATATTCATCGGATCTCGCCAAACACAACATGTAGCATTACAAATAGATGATCTTGATCATGTTAGGCAGCTCACAAGATCTAATACAATGAAAGCACAAGCGAAGAAGACAACCATCTAGCTACTGCTATGGACCCATAGTCCAAGGATGAACTACTCACGCATCAATCCGGAGGCGGGCATGATGATGTAGAGCCCCTCCGGTGATGATTCCCCCTCCCGCAGGGTGCCGGAGGCGATCTCCCGAATCCCTCGAGATGGGATTCGCGACGGCGGCGTCTCTGGAAGGTTTTCCGTATCGTGGCTCTCGATACAGGGGGTTTCGCGACGGAGGCTTTAAGTAGGCGGAAGGGTAGGTCAAGTGGTCGCACGAGGGGGCCACACACCAGGCCGGCGCGGCCAGGGCTTGGGCCGCGCCGCCCTGGTGTGTCCCCACCTCATGGCCCCACTTCGTCTCCCTTTCGGTCTTCTGGAAGCTTCGTGTAAAATTAGGCCCCTGGACGTTGATTTCGTCCAATTCCGAGAATATTCCTTACTAGGATTTCTGAAACTAAAAACAGCAGAAAACAGCAACTGGCACTTCGGCATCTTGTTAATAGGTTAGTGCCGGAAAATGTATAATAATGTTGTAAAGTATGTATAAAACATTCAAGTATTGTAATAAAAGTAGCATGGAACATAAGAAATTATAGATACGTTTGAGACGTATCAAACGTTCGCATAAAACCATCATAGAACAATATAAAAACTAAAAACTTGACCAAAATACTTATTATACATCATATAGAATCATAGCCACCCTCGGGAACATGGGGAACTACTAACAAGTTTCAAACATAATAGAAACCAGAAGTATAATGATTACAACACAATCTGAAAGTATAATCTCTCCACCTAATAATGACAAAGTGCCAATCACAAACATGCAACAACACTAAAAACAATATTCAGGGTTCGATCTATCACAAACTATGAGGGGGTGAAGTCGATCTCGTAGATGGTGATGGTGCTGATGATGGTGTTGATGAAAATGTTGATGGAGATGGAGATGCCTCCCCCAAACCAAGGATGAGTGGTGATGACGATGGCGTTGATTTCCCCTTCACCGGAGGCACTGGTGCGACAGGATCTGCCCTCTCCGGAGTAGGACATGTCTTTTGCCTCCGCCACCGCCTCAATAAATCTTTGGAAAAATGTGGCTTAGGTTTTAAGGCGAAACGGAGGCTCTAGTAGAAAGGACGACCCGAGGCGACGCTCGAGGGCCGAACGAGCCTGGGTGGCGCGCCTGGCTAGGGTGGGCACACCACCTGGCCAAGTTTAGTCCTCGTGGCCTCCCTCGTGTAATTCTTTCACTCACGGTCTTTCTCCAGGTGAAAAACTGACCAGGTAATTTTTTGTCGATTTTTAGGTGACCAGAAAGTTCCCGAAACAGCAAAATGCGAACAAGGAGGTTTTCTGCCTCCCAGAAATAAAATACCAAAGAAGTGGACTTTGTAGGAAAGTCCCAGAAATCGTTTAAAAATGCATAAAAAGTGATGTATGATGGTTGATGTCTACGTTCCCCCTCCTTTCCTGTAGACAGTGTTGGGCCTCCAAGAGTAGAGGTTTGTAGAACAGCAGCAAGTTTTCCCTTAAGTGGATCACCCAAGGTTTATCGAACTCGGGGAGGAAGAGGTCAAAGATATCCCTCTCATGCAACCCCGCAACCACAAAGCAAGAAGTCTCTTGTGTCCCCAACACACCTAATAAGTGCACTAGTTCGCGAAGAGATAGTGAAATACGGTGGTATGAATATGTATGAGCAGTAGCAACGGTGCCGAAAATAGCTTTTGGCGTGTAGTTGATGGTGGTAGTATTGCAGTAGTAACACAGAAAACAGAACAAGCAGTAGTAACTCAGTATTTAGGAACAAGGCCTAGGGATTACACTTTCACTAGTGGACACTCTCAACATTGATCACATAACAGAATAGATAAATGCATACTCTACACTCTTGTTGGATGATGAACACATTGCGTAGGATTACACGAACCCTCAATGCCGGAGTTAACAAGCTCCACAATAATGCTCATGTTTAAGTAACCTTAAGTGTAAGATAGATCAAAAGACTAAACCAAGTACTACCATAGCATGCACACTGTCACCTTCATGCATATGTAGGAGGAATAGATCACATCAATATTATCATAGCAATAGTTAACTTCGCAATCTACAAGAGATCATGATCATAGCATAAACCAAGTACACACTGTCACCTTTGCACACGTGCAGGAGGAATAAAACTACTTTAATAACTTTGCTAGAGTAGCACATAGATAAATTGTGATACGACGCACATTGCAATCATAAAGAGATATAAATAAGCACTTCACTACGCTCTTCAACAATGAATAAGTACTTCGTGAAATATAGCCTAAGAGACCCACACGGCACACACTGTCACCTTTACACACGTGGGACAAGGAGTCTCCGGAGATCACATAAGTAAAACTCACTTGACTAGCATAATGACATCTAGATTACAAGCATCATCATATGAATCTCAATCATGTAAGGCAGCTCATGAGATTATTGTATTGAACTACATAGAGAGAGATGAACCACATAGCTACCGGTGCCCCGAGCCTCGATGGAGAACTACTCCCTCCTCATGGGAGCAGCAGCGGTGATGAAGATGGCGGTGGAGATGGCAGCGGTGTCGATGGAGAAGCCTTCCGGGGCACTTCCCCGCTCCGGCGGTGGAACAGAGACTCCTGTCCCCCGATCTTGGCTTCGCGATGGCGGCGGCTCTGGAAGGTTTTCCGTATCGTGGCTCTCTCTGTAAGGGTTTTCGATGCAGGGGCTTTATATAGGCGAAGAGGCGGCGCAGAGGGTCAAAGGGGCGACCACACCATAGGGTGGCGCGGCCCTGGCCGCGCCACCATGTCATCTGGGGCCCACAGGCCCCCTCCGGCGCTCTCGGGTGTTGATGCTTCCGGGCAAAATAGGAACTGGGCGTTGATTTCGTCCAATTCCGAGAATATTTCGTTACTAGGATTTCTGAAACCAAAAACAGCAGAAAACAGAACTGGCACTTCGGCATCTTGTTAATAGGTTAGTTCCGAAAATGCGTAAATACGATATATAATGTGCATAAAACATGTAGGTATCATCAATAAAGTAGCATGGAACATAAGAAATTATCGATACGTTGGAGACGTAAGCATCCAATTAGTTCTGCTCGTCCCGAGCAGGTAAAACGATAACAAAGATAATTTCTTAAGTGACATGCCATCATAACCTTGATCATACTATTTGTAAACATATGTAATGAATGCAGCGATCAAAACAATGGTAATGACATGAGTAAACAAATGAATCATAAAGCAAAGACTTTTCATGAATAGTACTTTCAAGACAAGCATCAATAAGTCTTGCATAAGAGTTAACTCATAAAGCAATAATTCAAAGTAGAGGTATTGAAGCAACACATAGGAAGATTAAGTTTCAGCGGTTGCTTTCAACTTATAACATGTATATCTCATGGATATTGTCAATATAAAGTAATATAACAAGTGCAATATGCAAGTATGTAGGAATCAATGCATAGTTCACACAAGTGTTTGCTTCTTGAGGTGGAGGGAGATAGGTAAACTGACTCAACAATAAAAGTAAAAGAATGGTCCTTCAAAGAGGAAAGCATCGATTGCTATATTTGTGCTAGAGCTTTTATTTTGAAAACATGAAACAATTTTGTCAACGGTAGTAATAAAGCATATGAGTTATGTAAATTATATCTTACAAGTTGCAAGCCTCATGCATAGTATACTAATAGTGTCCGCACCTCGTCCTACTTAGCTTGGATTACCGGATCTTTGCATTCCATGTTTCAACCAAGTGTCACAAAGGGGTACCTCCATGCCGCCTGTACAAAGGTCTAAGGAGAATGCTCGCATTTTGGATTTCTCGCTTTGATTATTCTCAACTTAGACATCCATACCGGGACAACATGGACAACAGATAATGGACTCCTCTTAAATGCATAAGCATGTAGCAATGATTATTATTCTCATATGAGATTGAGGATATATGTCCAAAACTGAAACTTCAACCATGATTCATGGCTTTAGTTAGCGGCCCAATGTTCTTCTCTAACAATTTTGCATGCTCCAACCACTAAAATGATAGATCCTTCAGACAAGACGGACATGCATAGCAACTCACATGATATTCAACAATAGTTGATGGCGTTCCCCAAGCATGGTTATCGCACAACAAGCAACTTAATAAAAGATAAAGTGCATAAGTACATATTCAATACTACGATAGTTTTTAAGGCTATTTTGTCCCATGAGCTATACATTGCAAAGGTAAATGATGGAATTTTAAAGGTAGCACTCAAGCAATTTACTTTGGAATGGCGGAGAAATACCATGTAGTAGGTAGGTATGGTGGACACAAATGGCATAGTGGTTGGCTCAAGGATTTTGGATGCATGAGAAGTATTCCCTCTCGATACAAGGTTTAGGCTAGCAAGGTTATTTGAAGCAAACTCAAGGATGAACAGGTGCAGCAAAACTCACATAAAAGACATATTGTAAACATTATAAGACTCTACACCGTCTTCCTTGTTGTTCAAAACTCAATACTAGATATTATCTAGACCTTAGAGAGACCAAATATGCAAATCAAATTTTAGCAAGCTCTATGTATTTCTTCATTAATGGGTGCAAAGCATATGGTGCAAGAGCTTAAACATGAGCACAACAATTGCCAAGTATCACATTATCCAAGACATTTTTTAGAGTTACTACATGTAGCATTTTCCAATTCCAACCATATAACAATTTAACGAAGAAGAAACTTCGCCATGAATATTATGAGCTAAGAACACATGTGTTCATACGAACCAGCGGAGCGTGTCTCTCTCTCACACAAGGATGAACTTATTCAGAGAACTAAGATAACAAAACAAAAACAAAAATAAAAGCACACAGACGCTCCAAGTAAAGAACATAAGATGTGACCGAATAAAAATATAGTTTCAAGAGAAGGAACCCGATACTTTGTCGATGAAGAAGGGGATGCCTTGGGCATCCCCAAGCTTAGACGCTTGAGTCTTCTTATAATATGCAGGGGTGAACCACGGGGCATCCCCAAGCTTAGACTTTTCATTCTTCTTGATCGTAGTATATCATCCTCTCTTGACCCTTGAAAACTTCCTTCACACCAAACTTCAAGCAAACTCATTAGAGGGTTAGTGCTTAATCAAAAATTCACATGTTCAGAGGTGACACAAACATTCTTTTCACTTCTGGACATTGCACAAAACTTCTGAAAGTTAATGGAACAAATAAACTCATTCAACTTAACAAAAGTGGCAATGCGAAATAAAAGGCAGAATCTGTCAAAAACAGAACAGTCCGTAAAGACGAATTTCAAAATGGCACCAGACTTGCTCAAATGGAAAAACTCAAAACTAATGAAAGTTGCGTACATATCTGAGGATCACGCTCGTAAATTGGCAGATTTTTTCGAATTTTCTACAGAGAACTGTGCCCAGATTCGTGACAGACAGCAATGCTGTTTCTGCGCAGCGATCCCAAATATAACATCAACTTTAACATAGAAACTTTACTTGGCACAAAAACATGATAAGGAGAGGTTGCTACAGTAGTAAACAACTTCCAAAACACAACAAAACAAAAATTTCTGTAGTAAAAAAACATATGGGTTATCTCCCAAGAAGTTCTTTCTTTATAGCCATTAAGATGGGCTCAGCAGTTTTAATGATGCACTCGCAAGAAATAAGATTTGAAGCAAAAGAGAGCATCAAGAGGCAAATTAAAAACACATTTAAGTCTAACATGCTTCCTATGCATAGGAATCTTGTAAATAAACAAGTTCATGAAGAGCAAAGTAACAAGCATAGGAAGATAAAACAAGTGTAGCTTCAAAAATTTCAGCACATAGAGAGGTGTTTTAGTAACATGAAAATTTCTACAACCATATTTTCCTCTCTCATAATAAATTTCAGTAGCAACATGAGCAAACTCAACAATATAACTATCACATGAAGCATTATTATCATGAGTCCCATGCATAAAATTATTACTCTCCACATAGGCATAATCAATTTTATTAGTTGTAGTGGGAGCAAATTCAACAAAGTAGCTATCATTATTATTCTCATCATCAAATATAGGAGGCAAGGTATCATCAAAGTAAATTTTCTCCTCAATTCTTGGGGGACTAAAAATATCATGCTCATCAAAACCAGCTTCCCCAAGCTTAGAATTTTCCATAGCATTAGCAACAATAGTGTTCAAAGCATTCATATTAATAATATTCCCATTAGTTTGCATATAAAGTTCCATGGGTTTTTTAATTCTCTCTTCAAACACATCATGTCCTAATTCAAGATAAAGTTCATAAAGATCTCTCATATTTTTGTTGTTTTCCATTATGCCTAACTAGTGTAAACAAGAAACCAAATGTCGCAATTGCAGAGTCTAAAGGAAATAGCTTCGAGTACTTACGACGGCGGAAAATAGCTTGGTAGCCGAGGTCCGGAGTGTGAGTACCTTTTACCTTTCCTCCCCGGCAACGGCGCCGAAAATAGCTTGATGTCTACGTTCCCCCTCCTTTCCTGTATGTGTGGGCCTCCAAGAGTAGAGGTTTGTAGAACAGCAGCAAGTTTTCCCTTAAGTGGATCACCCAAGGTTTATCGAACTCAGGGAGGAAGAGGTCAAAGATATCCCTCTCATGCAACCCTGCAACCACAAAGCAAGAAGTCTCTTGTGTCCCCAACACACCTAATAGGTGCACTAGTTCGGCGAAGAGATAGTGAAATACAGTGGTATGAATATGTATGAGCAGTAGCAACGGTGCCAGAAAATAGCTTGCTGGCGTGTAGTTGATGGTGGTAGTATTGCAGCAGTAGTAACACAGTAAAACAAACAAGCAGTAACTCAGCAGTATTTAGGAACAAGGCCTAGGGATTACACTTTCACTAGTGGACACTCTCAACATTGATCACATAACAGAATAGATAAATGCATACTCTACACTCTTGTTGGATGATGAACACATTGCGTAGGATTACACGAACCCTCAATGCCGGAGTTAACAAGCTCCACAATAATGCTCATGTTTAAGTAACCTTAAGTGTAAGATAGATCAAAAGACTAAACCAAGTACTAGCATAGCATGCACACTGTCACCTTCATGCATATGTAGGAGGAATAGATCACATCAATATTATCATAGCAATAGTTAACTTCGCAATCTACAAGAGATCATGATCATAGCATAAACCAAGTACTAACACGGTGCACACACTGTCACCTTTGCACACGTGCAGGAGGAATAAAACTACTTTAATAACTTTGCTAGAGTAGCACATAGATAAATTGTGATACGACGCACATTGGAATCATAAAGAGATATAAATAAGCACTTCACTACGCTCTTCAACAATGAATAAGTACTTCGTGAAATATAGCCTAAGAGACCCACACGGTGCACACACTGTCACCTTTACACACGTGGGACAAGGAGTCTCCGGAGATCACATAAGTAAAACTCACTTGACTAGCATAATGACATCTAGATTACAAGCATCATCATATGAATCTCAATCATGTAAGGCAGCTCATGAGATTATTGTATTGAACTACATAGGAGAGAGATGAACCACATAGCGGTACAGCCCCGAGCCTCGATGGAGAACTACTCCCTCCTCATGGGAGCGGCGGTGATGAAGATGGCTGGAGATGGCAGGTGTCGATGGAGAAGCCTCCGGGGCACTTCCCCGCTCCAGGGTGCCGAAGAGACTGTCCCCCGATCTTGGCTTCGCGATGGCGGCGGCTCTGGAAGGTTTTCCGTATCGTGGCTCTCTCCGCATCAGGGTTTTCGATGCAGGCTTTATATAGGCGAAGAGGCGCGCAGAGGGAAGGCGACCACACCATTAGGGTGGCAGCCCCGGCCGCGCCACCATGTCATCTGGGGCCCACAGGGCCCCCTGGCGCTCTCGGGTGTTCTGGATGCTTCCGGGAAAAATAGGAACTGGGCGTTGATTTCGTCCAATTCCGAGAATATTTCGTTACTAGGATTTCGAAACCAAAAACAAGCAGAAACAGGAACGGCACTTCGGCATCTTGTTAATAGGTTAGTTCCAGAAAATGCGTAAATACGACATATAATGTGCATAAAACATGTAGGTATCATCAATAAAGTAGCATGGAACATAAGAAATTATCGATACGTTGGAGACGTATCAATGGTCAATAAAAACTAAACATTTATGCAACAATAACGATGATGCAAAATATATGTATCAGACCCCTCTCCGGATCCGCGGCTCTCCGCCACCAGACGGACCGGCGGCTACCTCATCTGCCATGTCATGGCTTCAGTGAGTAACCCGAGCTTTGTTTCCTTTGAATCAAGTCTATGTTGTAACTTACGGTTGGCCTCTGAATTTTGTTAGGGCATCTCCAGCGGCGCCACGCATTTCGGACGTCCGAAATGTCCTTTTGCGTCGCGCGACGGACGCGAGGCAGACCGTTTTTGTCCGCGCGTCCGTTTGCACCTTGGGGTGGCTCCAGCGGCGCGACGCATTTCCGCGTTTGCATCAAATGTGAAGTTTCGAAACAACAAAACAAGGAATTCAACAAAGTCATAGTTATTACATTTAAAATTTAAAAAGTCTACATGAAAATAAGATAGTACTCCTCTAGGCATGATCTTCATGGCCAGCCAATGTCCACTGATGCTCAATCAGATCCGTCTGCAGCTGTTTGGAGACGGTCTCGTTTGTGACTTCTACATTCATATGTAGATAGTCCGTCCAAGATAAAGCTCCAGGAACTGGCGCAACCAACTCACCTTGGAATTCCCAGTGGTTCTCAACTTCTCATTGCGGCCATCAGGACACTCGTTCTCACCGATCATGTTTTGCATGATCACACAGCATGTCATCACCTCATGCATGGTCTTCAGCGACCATGTTCTTGCCGGGTGACGGACAATAATTGCCCACCGAGCTTGGAGCACACCAAATCCACGCTCCACATCTTTCCTGCAAGCCTCTTGTATCTTGGCAAACCTCCTCGTCTTCTCGGAGTTTGGAGTACGGACAGTCTTCACTAATGTGGCCCAGTCAGGGTAGATGCCATCAGCAAGATAATATGGCTTGTCATACGCATTTCCATTGATCTCATAGCTCACCCGGGGAGCTTTGCCTTGCATGAGCCTTTCGAAAACCGCTGATCGGTGCAACACATTGATGTCATTGTTGGAACCGGTCATGCCAAAGAATGAATGCCAAATCCATAAATCTTGAGATATGACAGCTTCAAGAATGACAGTCCGTCCCTCCTCATGCCCGCTGTACATACCCTGCCATCCAAATGGAGAATTTTTCCACTCCCAGTGCATGCAATCTATACTGCCAATCGTTACTGGGAACCCTCTAGACTCGTTGCTAGACAGGAGCCGCTTTGTATCCCCAACATTTGGCTCCCTACAGTAATACTCTCCGAAACACGGCAATCACGACTCGGCAAAACCTGTACATGGACTCAAGGCAGGTGCTCTCACCCATTCGAAGATACTCATCGAATATATCATCAGCCATTCCATATGAGAGCATGCGAATAGCCGTGGAGAATTTTTGGTAGGAGCTGAAGCCTAGCGCACCTGTTGCATTGGGCCTGCATTGGAAGTAGGGGTCGTAGTTTCTGATGCCCTGTAGAATGACCAAGAACAAGTCCCTTGACATCCTGTATCGGCAGTCCGGGAAGAGCGGATTGGTGAGGTGAAAGTAGTCCTTGTGGAGGGCCTGCCCTGCCACTCGTTGCGCGGCAGGTTTTGGAGTGCCCCTTCACGAGCCCGATGCTGCCCGGGTTTGAGGTGAACTCGTGGATCATGGAGGCCGCAGTAGTTGCCAATGTCTGCGCCGACTCATCGGACTCGTCGTTGGAAGAGGAGTCGACGATCTCCGTGCGGAACTTCTCCACCATATGCCACGCATCCATCTGCGTGGGTACGAACTGTTGATCAATGGCCGCGCACAAATCTCGCCGAAAAAAGGAGAAGGAACCTACCGGCGCAATTGATCAAACAGGTCTTGAGCGGCGCGGAAGGGCAGCGCAACCGGCAACGTTTGACCCGAAAACAGCCGGCAGGTTCGCGCCGGAGCCAACCCCGAGTCGATCCTGCTCTCCCGCGCGGCGACAACGGAGCCGACGGCGAGTACTGCGGCGCTGCGGCGGATGGCGGGGGTGGGGGGGCGTCGCACTAGGGCAGCAACGAAGGGGAAAAAGAAACAAGTCGAAGGGGTCGATTTCACTGTCCCTGACTTGCGGGACCGGGTAAGAAATGGAGGACGCTCGGCGCGTCCGCGCAGTGTCCGCGGAGACGCAAATCTGACGCATATTTGGGCCAGGTTTGCGTCTCCGTGGACGGCCCGGTTACTTTGCGTCGCCCCGATGGAGCAGGACCCGGACGCATTTCCGCTCACGGCGGACGAAAACGGTCGCTCAGCGATCATTTGCGTCGCGCCGCTAGGGATGCCCTTAATTTCACAATTGGCGGTACAGTTTGGGTGAATTGAGCGGAGCGGTGACACCACTTTTGTCGATCTCCTTCATGAGCGTCAAACAAGAAACGTCCTTCTCGACCTAAAAAAAGAAAGAAAACGTCTTTCTAATCACTGTTGTTAGAGCTCAGGGCAGCTCTGTTAAAAAAATAAAATACCGCTGTCTCTAAAAAAAAGTTGTTTAACTTCTTCTAGGTATATCTAAGATGTATGTACATCCGTATCTAAAAAAATTGAGCAGCTATCTAAAGATACAGGGAGTAAAATAAATGATATTTTGGACTTTCAAGAAAGATCGTTTTTAATTTTATGTGAATACACACGTCTACGTTTATTGAAAGTTTTGGTACGAACAAGTATATTTTTCGCTATCGGGAAAAAAAGGAGGTTGTATAAAGAGAATAAAAACTCTTTTTAACAAGAAATTGTCTTTTTCATGTAGTATAAAATACAACGTATTTTTAAACGGAAACATGCAACCTCAACTAGAGATGTATATGAACTTATGAAGTTGTAATTTTTTTTCAGTATTTAGGGTCACACAAATAATATTGTTTTTGAATTTTGGGAAAAACAAGCACACAACTAAACGGGAGCTACAAGTTTCCAATAATATCATGGGCCTAAATCACCAACATCACAATTTGAGAATATCATGGGCCTAAAGGATCCACAGTTCCAAATTTGGCAAATCCTAACCCTAATCAACTCGTCCCCACATCAATAATACGGAGTAAAACCGTAGACACGCACTTGCCGCCATCGATCTGGTCACCGTCACGCCGCCGCAATCGCCTCCGATCGCAATGGCGTCGCCGCGTCTGCCGTCCGGGGACACGCTGTTCCTCCCTCCTCCGTCACATCCCGCCGCCGGCGCGTGCACGACGCTATGCTGCGCGTGCGGCGTCCCGATGCCGCCCAATGCGGCCAACACCTGCGCGCGCTGCCTCCGCGCGCGCGTCGACGTCACGGAGGGGGCGCCGCGCCACGCCGCCGTGGTGTACTGCCCCTCGTGCTCCTCCTATCTGGAGCCCCCGCGGCGCTGGACGCGCGCAGCTCCGGAGTCGCCCGAGCTCATGCAGCTGCTTCTCCGCCGAGTCCAGCGCCCGCTCCCGCGCCTCGGCCTCTCCCTCACCGCCGCCGAGTTCGTCTTCACCGAGCTGCACTCCAAGCGGTTGAAACTGCGCCTCCGCCTCCGCAGCGAGGTCCTGCACGGCGTCGCGCTGGAGCAGGACCACGCCGTCGAGTTCACCGTGCACGACCGCCTGTGCGACGCCTGCGGCAGGGCCAGAGCAGACCCGGATCAGTGGTGCGCCGTCGTGCAGCTGCGGCAGCGCGCGTCGCACCGCCGCACGCTGCTCCACCTCGAGCAGCGGCTAGCCACTCTTGGTGCCGCCAACTCGGCGATCCGCGTCGAGCCTACCGCTGGAGGGCTCGACTTCTTCTTCGCGTCCCGGTCCCGCGCCGCCGGTCTCGTGGCCCTCATCGCCTCCCTCGCGCCGGCGCGCACGGAGACGGCGAAGCAGCTCGTGTCGCACGACACCAAGAGCAGCTCGTACCGCTATAAACACGCCTTCTCCGTAGAGCTCTGCCCGGTGTGCCGCGACGACCTCGTCTTCCTCCCCAGGGATGCCTCGCGCTCGCTCGGCGGACTCGGGCCGCTCGTGCTCTGCGTGAAGGTCACCGACACGCTGGCCCTCCTCGACGCCTCCACCCATCGGGTTGTGCACCTCGGCATGAAGGAGTACGACAGGCACAGGTTCGAGCCCGTGCTCACCAGCCGGCAGCTCGTGGAGTACGTCGTGCTGGACGTCGATCTCTCGCCGGCCGCTGGCGACGCCAGGTTCGGGTACCGGACGGCGTACGTGCAGGTGGCCCGGGCGTCGGAGCTGGGCAAGAACGACGCCATGGTAACCGTGAGGACGCACCTTGGGCACCTCCTGGGCCCCGGCGACCGTGTGCTTGGCTACGACCTCCGCGGCGCCAATGCCAACGGCCAGGACATCGAGAACTACGGGCAGAGCCATTGCTTGCCGGACGCGGTGCTCGTCAAGAAGATCTACGAGAAGGGTGGGGGTGATAAGATGCATCAGGCAGGGAGCAAGCCTGATGACGGCGTGGTCGACATTGATGAGATTGCTATGGGGATAGGAGGCATTGATCTCGATCCGGCTGATGAGGTGGAGCTTGATGAGTTGCTCGAGGACCTCAGGCTTTAGAAGGGGTCTTGGAAGCTTCTGATGTGATATTTTTCTAAGTTTGCCCAATGTTTTGCTAATTCTAGTTCCATTGTCGGAATGCGTGTGATTTTTTATTAGAATTAACCATCTCAGTTTGACATCTCAGTCGATTTTATTCAGGGAATACATGGGCTTAACTGCAGAGTGGGGAACTGCAAGAGATATTAAAGTTGCTTGAACTATATCTGTAGAACTACTTCAATTATTCCGAATGCTCCCGGTTTTAAAATTTCGTTTTAAATACACTTTTAAAATGTTGAAAAAATTGGACATAAAATTTAATGGGTATATCTCGAAATTCTACACATTCATAAAGTGGTTCCACGGAAAACCGACATTTTAAGTGTCATGTGTAAAAAGACAAATTTGGGTGTAAAAAAGGTTGTGTACGTGACCTTTTTTTTGTCTTTTTCACACAAGTCACAAAAAATATTGGTTTTTCGCAAAATTTGATATACGCACGTAGAATATCAATACGTAAGCGTGGAATTTTTTTGTTCAATTTTTTTGGACATTTCAAAATGTTTTTTCGGTGGCAAGAGCATATGCTCCCATGTGCCGAATTAAGTTATAAATATGATATGCAGATTCAGAAGTTCAGTTATATAAAGTACATATTCAGAAGTGCAGTTATATGATATCCAGGCTCAGAAGTTCAGTTATACGTATGATAGTATACAGGAAATCACCTCACTGTACTTTACTTTTCTCCGATCTTTACTCATTGATTAGTTGAGGAACTAGAATCTGCAGACTTGGAAGTACTTGGTTTAGAGCAACTTTAGCGGATACTGTAAATAGCAGCTTGCAAAAAAACGTGAGTACAGGCCAACGAAAATACATTTGTAGGTTCAAGAACTCATTGCGCAGATCAGTGCCCGTACTCGAAGCTGAATAATTCGAAAAACTATGTTCGCAGGAAAATTGAGAAGTAATCAAGCGGTTCATCGTAACATTGATAGTGATTGAGTTCATGGATACATCATAAGACGCAAGGTAAAAACCTAATCTAGCCTATTGCAACCCTATATTTACCAAAATTTGGCCCCAGGATACCTCAACGGGGCAGCGCGGTGGCGACGGTGAACTCCTCCTACTTGAGCTTGATGCCCTTCGATTTCACGCAGCGGACGGTGGCCTCCCGCTGGAACTCCTCGGAGGAGGCACCTGGTGGATGGCGATGGCCCAACACGTGTCTTCCTCGCGTTGCCGTGCCGAAGAGGACTCCCACTCTGAGATGGGACCGACGGCTGTCGCATCGGCTTCGTCGTTGTCGACGAAGTCCACGTCCTCGAAGGTCTTGACTGGCGGTAGCGCCGGCTCCTATCCGGTCTCCGTGCTCCAATCATCGTTGGAGGGGGTGGGGGAGCGACAGCAAGGACGCGTGGAGTCAGACGACCCCGCTTCCCTGGCGTACATGCACATACGAAGCGACAAAGGCGGGATTAGGCTGCGATTGGTCCACTTCTTTGCTGTGAGCTTCTCCGAAGACCTTCGACCGAACGTATTTCACGTGCTCCTCGGCGGGGGTGCCGCGGTGAGGCACCGCCAACTCCAATCCGGCCTCCCCTTGTCCGAAACCGCCGTGGTGAGACATGGTGTAGCACTGGAAGCGGTCTATGTGGGGGAATTGCTCGCCGGAGGTATCCCTAGGGTGGCTGCGGATCAGTGGATGCGGCGGTTCAGGAATAGGGTTTGAGCCCGTTTCTGCCATGTCAACCACTACTTGTAGCATTTGCGAGTGTGAGTTCATAGCCCACTTTGACATCTACAAGTATGACCTCAAGGATGAGAAAGAAGAAATGATCTTTGGAGCCATAAACACAATAAATCATGGAGTAATGCTACACTTACGGGGAATATTTACGGGATACAGACCTACGGGGTGAGGTGGATGCACAGAATTGGTTCAGATTTTTTCCTCCCCTTGTTTTCAGGATCTTAAACCACCCACCACACCACCACGTTAGCCCGTAGATAACAGCACGTAAGATGTTTTTGTAGGTGTAGGATTATCGTAAATCATGTCTTCCTGTTTAATGTTGAGCCTCCTTTTATAATCATTGAGCTCCTCTCCAGCTACACCTTCAATGCCTGGGGCTCTGAATTAGAATCGGCAAAAATCTTTGAAGGGCTCCCTAATTTTATTCCAAATGCCAAAGATTTTTGGTTTGGTGATTGAAGTGTTGGTGCACTATGTTATGTAGTTTTACCTGCCTGCAAAACGGTATCGAAACGGGATCTGATTCCTGAGACATGGGAATCAGATCCCGTTTCGATACCGTTTTGCAGGCAGGTAAAACTACATAACATAGTGCACCAACACTTCAATCACCAAACCAAAAATCTTTGGCATTTGGAATAAAATTAGGGAGCCCTTCAAAGATTTTTGCCGATTCTAGTTCAGAGCCCCAGGCATTGAAGGTGTAGCTGGAGAGGAGCTGAATGATTGTAAAAGGAGGCTCAGCATCAAACAGGAAGACATGATTTATTGTGTTTATGGCTCCAGAGACCCTCTCTTCTCTCTCATCCTTAAGGTCGTACATGTAGATGTCACACGGATCTAGACTCTTGAGGTAGTAGATGCAGTTGGTGTCGATCGATGGGAACTTATCTGCGTTGACAGATAGGCACTGACGATAGCCAAGGAAGATGGCCTGGTTGCCGATGCTCTTGGCAGGCTCAAACACGCCTCTGTCAGCGTTCATCCTGAAAACCTCCATGCCATGCTGCAGGTTCATGATCATCAGCATTTCACCAGCAGATTCCATGAGGAAACAACGGTTCGTGTGCCCCGATTCAGAAGGATGGATGGCCAGCATCTCTGAAGGATGAACGGAAAATGACAACATGAGATCGCAGATCTTCTTGCTCACATCAGCACCGCTATAGATAATACCTAGGACATCCAGCCTTCTACTGGGATAAGTGTTCTTGCCATCCTCGTACGCACTGAAATTTCCACTGTTGGTCTCGGCCATGTACAGCTTACGGCAGGAGTCACAGAAGAGCATAAGGGTGGGCGCAGCCGCATGGCCATAGACAGCAGCAGCATCGACCCCGTCGGTAACCATGGGCGCCATGAAACGGACAAGGTGGCCGGTGAATGGGTTGAGGACGCACGCGGCATGCGGCGGCTTCCTGTCCGCGAGGACGAAGAAGCCACCGGGTGTAGTGGTGACGACGTAGTACCTGCGGAGCATAGGCAGGTCCTTGCGGAGGACGCGGCCTGTGGCGGTGTTCACGAGCAGGCGTGTGCGGCGCTTGGCGTCCAGCGGGTAGTAGTTGACCTCGTCGATCACGGCCCAGTGGCTTGGGTAGAAGCGCTTGTCCGGGTTATTCTTGGGGTCGACGGTGGCGGAGCGCCAGGTGCCGCAGACGGCGCGCAGGTCCATGTAGTAGTCGATGTCGTTGGTGGCTAGGAGGCAGTCGGCGATACGGTGGACGAGCTCGGACGGGAGCGAGGACCAGTTCGCCATGGCTCCGTGGATGGGAGACATCAGAACTGTGAGTTGGGGTTTCTTGTTTCTTCCTGCAGCCCTGCTTGTAGTGGAAAGAAGATGGGTAGATTGAAGTGGTTAAGTAGGGGTTCGCGTGTGAATTGTGAAGGCCAAGCGACTGCACGCGACACGATGTATTTGAAAATGTGGTTGGGTGAGAATTGTAGGGCGTTTTGGAGTTCGGTGCGCGTGCTGCATGACTCTTGGGAAATGACAAAAGGGGCGCCGGGCCGCCGGTTCGATTACTGTACTCAGAGCCCGAGGTTATAGAATGGGTAGTGCTGAGCGTCCCCCGGGGGATCAAATCCTCCGATCCCCCGGGTGGCCAGCCGTTGGATTAAAATCGTGGCAGTCGTACGATTGCTATGCAGACCCACACTTTGGCGGATTCCCACCAAACCAGACCCAGTCAACCGAAATAAAAAACGCGCAGCTGTTATCCGCACGCCTCCCCACAGCAGTCGCCGTCATTGGGAGGAGTCACCCGCGGGCGGCGCCTCTTGCAGCAGCCGTCGGCGTCAAAGAAGTTGCGAGCAGCGGCGCCCCTTGCAGCAGCCACCGGCGTCGAAGAAGTTTCGAGCGGCGGCGCCCCTTGCAGCAGTCGCCGCCGTTGATGAAGACAACGATTGCTCCGCGGCGGCGACGCCCCTTGCAGTAGTCGTCGTCGCCGGAGAAGACAACCTTCATAGCATACACAGCATCGAAGGGCTCATTTGCAGCTCCAGCTCCTGCTAGAGTACCACGCCGTCCCCCCTACGTAGCAGCACCAACCACCCAAAGAAGCAACGCCAGTCGTCAGCCGATAGCAACGCCACCCTGCGCCGGCAGCACCACCGCATCTACATCACCTCCGCCTGCACTCCGTTTGTAGCAACCGTTGCCGCTGCTTGTAGCAATGTCCGCCACCGCTTGTAGCAGCCGTGGCCGACCCTTGTAGCAATCGCCGACGCTGGCTGTAGCAGCCGTCGCCGCCCTTGTTGACGCCGACGCCCAGTGGAGCAGCTGCCTCCGGGAAATGTAGCAGAGGCCGACGCCACTGTAGCAGCCGCCGCTGGGACATGTAGCAGACGCCGCCGCCGCACGTAGCAGACGCCGACGCCCACTGTAGCAGCCGACGCCGGGACATGTAGCAGACGCCGATGCCCACTGTAGCAATTGCCGCCGAGGCCACCTACTGTAGCAGCCGCCACCGGGATATGTAGCATGGAGTGCATGGAGCAAGGAGGGCGGACGACCGGTAGCATGGGGAGTTGAGGGTGGATGGCGCGACATCGACGCAGATGCGCGGGCAAGCACCGGCAGCCGGCAGGAAGATGACGCGCTCGCTGGATCGCGGATGGGGGCGCGGGGAAGCTGCGTGGGGGCTGGAATTGGGCGGGAGGGGGCCGGCGAGGGCTGCAGCAACCAGCGGCGGCGCGGGGTGGGGGCGGCGAGGGCTGCAGCAAACAGCAGCGGCGCGGGGTGGGGGGCGGCGATGGCTGCGGTAGCCACCGGTGGACAGGATGGGTGGCGGAGGAAGAATAGATCGGGCCATCGGGGAAGAGAATAGAAAGCAGCGAGCAGAACGAAGGAGGACGAAAGGATAACGCGGTCGGTGGAGTGTGGTCCTGCTGGGTACACGTGTCGTGTGCAGAAGCAGGAGGATGCGAGCCTGGTATCCCCCGGCTGAAAGGTAGTATTTTCCTTATAGAATTGAGTGGCCTTGGCTCTCAATTAAGTTTAGTCTACCGTTTTTCCCTCAAAAAAGTTTAGTCTACCGTTAGGTTCAAATAAATAGTTTAGTCACCCGTTCTTGTTTTAGAATTACGGAAATATTGCTACTTGTATAATTTTTGGTGGGGGTAGAAGGAGTATTTATTGGCTCAAGTCAGAAACCGACTTACATAGTGGTAAGTATCATGTAGTAGTATCATGCATATGATATTACTAAGGCTAGTCATAGTGGGGAGTAACTTAGACTAGTAACATGACATACTATGTTACTAGTCGAAGTTACTACCTTCATAGTGGGTAGTAACTAATATGTGGTGTCATGCATTGTGTCATTTACTATGGTGTAGACTCAACTTGTCTTGGGGTGTGTGATGTTATGGTAACATAGCTAGTTACCACCTCACTCTCTTTCTTCATTCATTGCCATGCCATGTCACCAAAATGCCTTGGGTTGTGTGATGTTACTAGCTAAGTTACTCCCACTATGAGCAGTCTAATGATACTATTTCTATACTACTACATGATACTAGCTCCGATTCAAGGAATAAGGCGCCCTCGTTTTACGTGTTTTTCGTTTGACTAAGTATTACTTCAAATATATAAAGATTGTTTGTGTGAAATTAACATGATTAGAAAGTGTTTTTCAATACGAATCCAACGATACTAATTACATATAATATAACCAAGATTTTGTTGCTCAATTTTTATGGTCAAAGTTCGTCTTGGAATACGCGTGCGCCTTATTCCTTGGGACGGAGGTAGTAGATCATGAATTTGTAGAAGGAGTATTTATTGGCTCAAGTCAGAAACCGACTTACATAGTGGTAAGTATCATGTAGTAGTAGATAGTACATTATAGAGTAGTATCATAGTTATGCTATATTTATTGTTTTTTAGAAATCTCAATGCAAAATTGTGTACAAAATTTGTTTAGCATTAACTTTTATCATCGTTTGCGCTATGATACGGTATCTACTTATGTTACTCTAATCTCTTCTCTTTTCATTAATTAGCTGCCACATCAGCATTTCTGTGGGATCAATGTGCATGATACTAGCTATGATACTAGGAGTATGGCTAGCCTTACTCATCAATAATTCTATAGTGTAACCCCGCCATGTCAACATGGGGTTCAACAATGTTGAGACTGAATCGAATGTCATTGAATGGCAAAGTAGCGAACCCCTTGGTAAAAATATCTTCGAACTGGGGACATAAAGAACATGAACTTGCCCAAAGCCACCTTTTCAAGAACAAAATGAATGTCTATTTTGATGTGCTTGGTTCGTCGATGCTACATTGCATTGCTGGACTTGTATATAGTTGAGATGTTATCACAACAGACAATAGGTTGCCCAGGGTTACCACCTACGCACCAAAAAAGGAGGTGCATGCCGGTGGTATTTGCCGTCAGCGCACACATCCAACGACGCGCCAGTGCTAATTTCTTACCACCAGCGCACGGGATCATGGTTGTGCCGGTGATAAAAGGATGTCCGGTCTGGGCCGGCCCAGGAAATACCGCTGGCGCACCGCCTCGATATTGCGCTGGCGGTATAATGCTATCCCGGCGCAGCACCGGGCCGGTGCGCCGGCGAATACATGTGTGTGGAGATGTGTGTATTAATTAGATGGAGTAGATGGTTTTAGTGATTGAATAGTGACAACAAATTCATGATCTATTATGGTTTTACCTTTTTCTTTGTTGCCTCACTAGGGATGGGATAAAGTGAATGCATGTGCTATGTTTATCATGTGACAAAAGTGATAATATTGTTTGCTCAAGATATCATATTTGATATTAAAATATCATGTCAAAGTACTTAAAGCTATGCTCTGTTAATTCTTAATACAAGATAGCTTGGAGTTTTCCCTTTCCTGCGTAGTGTAAGAGTGAAGTGTTGGACCATCCCTACGTTAGGATGGGATGCCCATATGCATTCTTATCAAACACATATTGAATTTCCACCAATATTATCTCATCGATGAATTGTTAGTATCCACTACAACTTGAAAAGAGAGTAGACAACCATGGACACATGTCTAACTTTAATCATAAGAAACACCTTTCTATTGCATTTATTTTACTTTCTACTTGCATCACTATTTTAATCCGAAAATACAAAAATTAGTTTGTTTACTTAATCACACACAAAACCCAAAAACAACTATATATTTACTGCCTTTACTTAGTTTATTGTTTTACTTTAATTTACTTTTATTAAAAAAAATTATCTACAATCACTAATATAAAATCTTGTGCTTGACAACCATATGGTGGAGTTGGGGACACGAGGCAAAACTTTGCTTTACATGATTGCTAGAAGAAGAGGAAAACAGATACATCTGAGCCAATTCCCCGAGAGTTCGGTATAAACCCTCAAGTCACCCTTGTGGGGAAAAGAAGCTTCTCTGACTATGATACTCTGCTCTTGGAGTCCGAACGTCATCAAATACTCATAAACTTTAGCAGTGCTTCATAAAACTTGCCATCCTTTACAACTTTGTCCTGCAAAATTCCAATGAAATTCAAAATTACATAAACACGACGAACACGAATGGTAAAATCACAAAAGCAAAAGAAATACTAGAACTTTTTGTATCTTTGAGAACTCATCACTCTCACCATCAGTGAGCACATCTTCATAGAGTTTGACCTTGTGACTCATAGATTCCGGAGGTGATACAGATTCATCTGCATATGCTTGCAACAAACAATCCATTCAGAATTATTGCCACAAAGAAAGGTCACCCTGCATGAAGCACAAAAAGAAAAGTAACAAATGAGAACCTAGAAATGAGGACATCTACAGATGAAGATCAACACTTCTTACAGAATATGAAATGCTCAAAACACCTCTTAGACCTCACTCAGTGTGCATATTATCATTGCTATCTTAACACAACTTACAAAATGCTAGTTTAGAACTTTGATGGATATAGCCATCAACGCTTACGATATTTTTCAGTATTGCAATACCATCTAAATCAAAGAGAACAAGCGAATGTGTGTATAGCTTGTATGCTATAATCGTGTGGTGACACGGGCTAGCTACCTTAGCATTAGACAACTAGGTAATAAATCTGCAAGAATTATAGGGAATTATATGACATGAAATTTGCAGAGACAATACAGAACACAGAAGGACATCCATGAAACGGACCTAAATCAGGCAAAATCAAACCAACCTTAGGAAGATCTAACTCAAACAAACAAACATGATTGAAAATTGTTGAGCTAACAAGCACGCATTTATGAAGACTAGCGGAACCAGATGAGCTAACAAGCAAACCGAATAGCACGCATCTATGAAAACTACCGGAACCAGATGAGCTAACAAGCAAACCGAATAGCACGCATCTATGAAAACTACCGGAACCAGATGAGCTAACAAGCAAACCGAATAGCACACATCTATGAAAACTACCGAAACCAGGTGAGCTAACAAGCAAGCCGAACAGCACGCCAGCCTCCTTCGCACTGACCTCAACGCCTTCTCTCACCTCCACCAACTTCCACCGAAGAAAGCAACTCACAGTAGCCGCGCGCCCTCTTCTCTTCTCAGACGAACTCAACAACACACCACCCTCCTCCACAACGACCTCAACACCCTCTCTGGCCTCCACCAACCTCCGCCGAAAAAGCAACTCACCGTAGCTACGGCCCCCTTCTCCGACGAAGGAACAACAAGAATACAGAAAATAACCCCCCCCCCCCCCCCACCTACAAAAACTGCTAACACACCACCACCCCACCGGCGAATGAGCTCACCGCCACCCTCCCCGCCGATGAATCTGCAACACACCGTGGCACCGCCCCCCTCCTCGCACCTCGCCCTCCACTCAACGGAAGAACACACTAGAAAAGGGGAAAGGGTATACTCCCTATTCGAAATATAACACGGAAAAAAACTGAGAAAAGAAAACCGGGAAAAGAAAACCGTTCGCGGGTCACGAGCCTGAGTCATGCTGGCGACGCAGAAACAAGCGGTTCAAGATCCGACTGGCGCCGAAAAGGAAATCAGTTGACTGAATTTTAACAAAAGTGTAAAAATAGGTTACCTGTCCACAGCTGTATGGAGGAAATGCCCCAACAGTGTTCAATTCGCTGTGGTTGCAGCAAAATTGAAAAACTTTTATATAGGGTATATTTTCTGATGATCACGAGTGAACTAGGAAACAATCAAGCTGCTTGCAGAGCATAGGTGTTCTTCTCGCTTACACCGTGCAACCAACTCAAAGCAACCGAAGATACGGTACGAAAAGTACACTGCAGCAGAATTATAAGCACAAGTATTTAACAGAGCATAGGAGTATTTCGAATGTATCAGAAAGTAATCTTCAGTTATGAGATCACAGAATCATTGAGTAGTTAATTAGCCATGCGCTCGAATTACATTATTTTTATTTTTATAAGAAACCGAATTACTACTGTGAGCTAGAACTAGAAGGGTCAAGCACATGACCGGCGAAGACCACGGCCCCAGAGACCTCCTCCACAATGTAAAACGCGAACGGGTGGTCGGCGATGAACTCCAGCGGGCAGGTCACCTTCCTGGCGCATTGCTTCTTGTGGCTAATGACTGCGGTGCAGGCTGCCGCCTTGGTGCCTTCCTCGTTCACCTCCACGACCGCCTTGTGGAACACCTCGTCCAGGCGCACGTCGCAGGTGCTCTTCTCCACCAGCCCGGACAGGTCGGCCTTCTTAGTGAACGCCTCCACCAGCCCCAGGCCTTGAAGGACTTTGGCGAGGCTGCAGAAGAAGGAGAGCTTGAACTTGGGCAGAAGGACCGTCCTCACCTTGCTAAGTTGCTTCGGCACGTGGTCGAGCACGGAGCCTCGGGCGGCGAGAGCGGCCACCATGGCGCGCAGGCCGTCGCGCTTGCCAGGGAGGAAGACGCACATCGAGTACTTCCCCTGGGCGGCGGCAGAGGCCTTTCCCTTGCCGGCCTTGTAGGGGAGCTTGAGAACCTTGAATTCTTTGTGGTAGGAGAGGAAGAGCATGCGGTCTCCGGCCCCGAAGGTCATGAAGGGGACGTCCACGGTGGCGCCGCCGTGGCGGTGGAACTTGCGGTTTCGGGTGAGCGTCTCCGGGAAGAGGTTCTCCCACACGCCCTTGAAGTAGATGGCGTTGGTGAGCACGAACCTGGAGAGACGGTTCAGGGACCCCGCCGGGAGGATCTCAGAGATGAGATTTTTCGTCGCCACCGCCGCCCACTTGTTGATCTCCTCCCGGATCTTCTCCCTATCACCCTGCACGGAGGCACGACACGCTATTTGGTACGGAAAGATACGAAAACAATGGCCAACGACGAGAGGAGAAGGTTAGGGTGCTCTACCTTGGCAAAGTCGACTGCGCGAATCTCGGCCTTGTAGGACTTGGCGGCGGTGTCGCGGTATGCAGCGGCGAGCTTCATGTTTTCCTGGTGGAAGACGCCGTAGGCGTAGGTGACGAGCGGCCCTGCGGATCCGGACGAGTCGGACACTAGTCCGCGCACGAACCCGGCGACATCGTCAGGCGACGAGGCGCCGAGGAGGGCGAGGAGCTCGTCGAGGGTTTTGCCGCGCGCTCCGGCGGCCACCAGCCCGAGCGTGGTGTACACGGACAGCGGCGAGAAGGCGACGTTCTTGTCCCTAGTATTGTCGCCCTTGGCGAGCTGCTTCGCCAGACGGAGCGCGAACGCAGTCAGGCCGCCGGAGCCCGCCGACGCCCGTGCCTTCTTGCTTGGCCTCGGCTCCTCGTGGTCTCCCATTCTGCGATTGCGAATGTGTACGTATACGTACGTGAGGATAGTAGAATAGTAGATCGACAAGACGGCGCAGGGGTATGTATATATAGACGGTATTCTATAGGTGCTAAAACCCTAATTGAAAGATGGCTTGAGAACGGGTTACCGTCCGATTTGTGATTGGCACAACGGGGCCGGGTAGGATCCCTCCGCTGGATCTGATCCAATCAGATGGCAAAGTCAATGACGGTCATCTAGAGCAAACATTGGTCGCGTCAAGCTTCAGACTTAGGGATAGTTTCGGAAAAGAAAAACTACAAGCTATGTGATACAAATAAGGGTCTGTCTAGGGCTAAGTTAACTCTGAGCAGTAGATCGATCTTCTTCTCCACCTGCGGTCTCTCCAGCAGCCACCGCCAGGCGGACCGCCGTCCACCCCGCTCGCGGCTGGCGTGCTGCCGCCCACCTTGCCACCCCGGCCTGCCCCAAGCTCCCCCGCGCCGGTCCACCGCTGCCCGGGCCATCCCTCTAAGCACCGCCACCTTCTTCTCCAGCGCCGGCACCCTGCACCCGCACCCTAAACCCTAAGGTCCATCCTCGGCATCCCCGTCTCCGACACGGCCAGCCGCGTTGTCACCAGCTCTGATTCGTCAAGGTAGAAGACGACGAACGAATCTTGGCGTGATTCAGCGGCTGCAGATTCTACTAAGCTCTAACCTAAATCTCAGTTCACTAAGAATTAGCACAACCGTACAAATATAAGTACCTGAGGAACTACTCAGATCTATCCGTTTTGAAGACGAAGAACACTCTCTCGCATCCATTGTTGTTGAGCTTCAATTGTGTGGATATACCTCCCTAGCCAATCAAATCTTTCCAAACTTTGGGAATCGAAGGAGGAGGGTCCGATCTACCTATCTACCCAAGAAAATTCGAAAACCCCCAACCTTTCCTTTGTGGATTAGGAAACCCTAGATCTACATTTGTGGGGATCCTTGTTGAGATTTTATCTAGAGGCTAGATCTAGTTTGTACTAGCTCTAGATGTTGTTGGGAGCCTCAGCTCCAAGTTATTTGTGGAGTCTTGCCCCAACCTTGTGTGAAGGTTAGCCGCCTCGGCTGGCCTTACTTAGTGAAGAAGTGGGTACGCCTTTGTGGTGTGCGCACCAAGGAATAAGGTGACACCTTCGTGGAGGTTGGCAACCTTTGTGGTGCCACACATGCTCAACGTAGACGAACTTCCCTTGGGAAGGAACAACCGAAAACATGTCGCATCTCATCTCCGCTTGCTCCCCGGTTGTCTCGCTACCTCTTTATCCCACTCTCTTTATTTTTTGTTTCCATTTACTTATTTGCATTGCATCATATAGGTCCACCTTTACTTTTAAGTTATCAGCTTTACGATTTCAGCTCCCCCATAAAAAATAAAAGGATAAAATTTTGTGTAGTACCAATTCACCCCCTCCTCTAGACACTGACGTGCCCTTTGAATTGGTATCAGAGCATCGGCTCTTAATGTGCTTAAGTGCCTAACATTAATATGCGACTTGACACATAAGGATAAGGGTATTGTTAAACCCTCCTCCCCAAGGATAAAGTAACTCTGCCAACTACGGCTAGCATTATGGCTACTTTGGATGACCTCAGCAAATTGGAGTCATCCATCATGTCGCAAATGCAAGCTATGTTTGCAAGGTTGGTCCCCAAAAAAATCCCCTTCCGATTGCCGTGGACTCTCCCTCAAAAGTAAGGATGGAAATGGAGCGGATTTGGATGGATATACCAAAACCAGATCCATGCGCCCAAATCCATCAGCCTCGCTCTACCCCGCACATGAAAGTATCCATGGGCATGGATGTCGCTCTAAATCCAAATCCATTGGATATCCGGATATCCATGGATATCCATGTGTTTACGCACTTATGTGCATGAACATAACATATTTGAGCATAAAACCAACATTTTAACAGCCTTTCGACAATATTTCCGTAGCATTTTCAGCAATAATTATGTAGGCAATGAATATGAGGAGGAGGAAGGATGACAGGGTGAGAGCAAGCCCACTCCTACTAGTGTGTCTCCTTGCCAGAGGAGATCCGGGCTGCCGGAGAGGTGGAAGGGAGGGCCGCCAGTCAAGCACTCCCTCATTACGTGCAAGGGAGTAACGGGGGGAGGCCATGAAAGAAGTGGTAATCGATGGTTACATGTTAGACTCACTGAGTTTGGCCTCAAGGTAGGGGCAGCTAGGCCTACGTGAAATACCACGTGTGAGCCGAATATCTATTGGATATCCATGGGGAAAAACCTCTACCCATGCCCGTCCCATGAGTTATCGGATATCCTCCCCATGAAATTTGTGGGCATAATCAGCCCTCCATACCCATGCCCATTGGGTCGGATAGCCGTGGATAAAATTGCCATCCTTACTCAAAAGCTTCCACTGAAAATCCACTCATGGCATTTGTCCCCTCAAAGGGCAAACCTCTAGAGGAGGAAAAGGCGTGAGACACCTGCACTTCCACTAACTAGGAGGAAGGTTCTAAGGACAAGATAGATTCGGAGGATAGTCATGCGGTGCCTCCACCAAATAACTATACGCCAAATCCCCCTATCCCCATTCCACATATGTATTGTCTCAAGTATCACCACCTGCTCTTGAGTCTTCTAGTTTTGCGAATTGGCGATTCTTGATGCAATCTCATATTTGCAGCACTTCCACCAAACATTGGTGCATCATCAAGGAAGGCTTCAAGCCGTACAACCCCGACAACCTCAACCGGAGGGAGGTGGTGGGAAACAAACTCAACGCCACCGCCCTCCACATCATACACTTGGTGGTTACCTCCAAAGATCGAGCGCACATTCGCACATGCAAGACTGCCAAGGAGGCTTGAACAAGTTTGATGACATTTTCCTCGTAAACAAGTGTATACAAAGCTCAAAGTTCGATGAGGTCAACACCTCCGCGGATGGGTTCGTGATGAATGGAGGAGAGTCCGCCCAAGACATGTACTGGCGCCTCACCACCCTCACCGTTCAAATGAGAGAACTTGGTGCTTCTCATGCCGATGACAAGTGGGTGAAGAGGAAATTCTATAATGCTCTCTTTCCATATGATGAACAAAGGTTGAATTCCATCTGGCAAAACTCCGACTACCTCCTGATGACCTCCAATGAAGTGCTCAGCGAAATTGTTGCCATGGACATCTCCAACACTACTAGGAAAAAGCTTATAGGTGGTGGCAAGTGGTGCCGGCGCACCACGTTGGACATGCGCCGGTCGCAAGTGGTGCCGGCGCACCACTTTGCCGCCGCGCCGGCGATGATGGCGCACTGCCGGCGCACCAGCCAGGAAGCTGCGCCGGCGAAAAGAGGAGGTCGTGGCTCCCCCCAACCAGGCCAGGCCCAGGAAGTATTGCCGGCGCACCGGCCCAGGGGCGCGCCGGTGGAATTTAGCTATTGCCGCGCGCCCCTGGGCCGGTGTGCCGGCAATACTTCCTGGGCCTGGCCCGCAGCACATTTAGCCGGATTGGCTTAATACTGCCGGCGCACCCACGTCCTGGTGCGCCGGCAGTAACCTGGGCAGTTATTTCTGCCCAACAACCACTCCCCCCACTACCATTACTCCACTCCTCCACACAAACCCGAGCCTTCTCCCAACCCTGCTCATTTTTGCCCATTTCTACCCCCAATTTGGCCAATTTGCAAGAAGAATGTCGATGAGCTAGTTGTTCGCGCCCACAATTCTCACAAGTCCAATCTCGCTTTGAAGGCCAAGGTGTCGGAAGAAAGTGAGAGTGATGACGAACTCATGAATTTGGATACCAAAGAAATCAAGTATAGCTACCACAAGCACATGGTTCTTGCGGCCAAGAAATTTTGGGGTGGCAACAAGGCAAGAGGTACAAGGTCAAGAGACTACTCTCCAAGAGACTCCCCAAGAGACAACACTAGATACTCCCTTCGAGATACCTCGACAAGCTTTTCCAATGCATCAAGAGAAGGGCAAAAGGCAAGGATGTCCTACAGTTGCGGCGACAAGAACCACTTCATCGCCGATTGCCACTTTGAGAGAAGAAAAGATAACAGTGGAAGACTTGTTTGCAAGGACAAGTCAGAATTTCTCTCCAAGGGCTGCATCAAGTATTGTGTTTTTTGGTGAAACATCTACTATCTATACCTCGTGGATTTTTAGCGGATAGTCTACTGGTAGGCATTTCAGTGGTAGCAAAAAAAATTTGGGGAGTCACCGATGTGCTCCTTGCTGGAAATGACAATAAGTTCTTCCATAGTTACAATTGGTTCATGCGCTGAGATGCCACTATTTTGTTTAGGTTCATTAGACTCCGGGGGATCAGAGCCAAGATCAAAAGAGGAACAATCTTATAAAACTTAGTATTTTGTTGGCCAAATTATTAGGCAAAGTTTTGCCTCAAAATACTCAGAGAGAGTACCCAATATTTTGAGCAGCACAAAAATGAAAAACCTCAAATCCAAAGTAGCGCAACGGTCCAAATTTTCAGATTTCGTCATTTTCTGTGAACCCCAAATATAAGGTATTTTGGGTTGAGATTTGGTTTGTTGGTAGTGTACATCATTATCTGTGTATAGCCTTTTTTACAATTTACTTTTAGATTTTTTTGAAACTTTGAAATCATGTTTTACAATTTAGAAAAATAAAGGGACCCATGAAAACAAGTCGAACAGATCCGTTAAAAATGTCGAAACCTTAAAATAACCTCTTCTTTAAGGTTCATCATGAAAAAAGGACCCGAATAAATACCGTAAAATAGAATGGGCCCTTTAATTTTTTAAATAGCACTGTGAATCCTTCACAAAAGCCCATCGAAATGAGGGTTTCTACGCCAAACCGAGGCTGGCCTGTATCACTAGTTTTCATTGGCGTGAGTAAAAATTGCAGAAGAAACTGCCTTGACTTGATAATTAAATTGATATCTTTCAAACCATATCTCGAAATAAAATATTTTATATCTGAAAGTTTATTAGAAAATGCATTGAATCAAAATATGTCATCCATATACTAGTTTGCATCTCGCATCATGTCAAACTATGATAATTTCTGCATATCACATAATAGAACATGCGAAGTATTTGGAATTGTCTCATATGGTTCCCTCGCTCCGTTTGATTTTGAAGTAGTTCACCCATGCCTTGCCTTTGTCATGCTAATTAAAATTTAATGTTTTCGTAAAATAATAACTTAAAAAATATTATTGTGTGTCAGGATTCCGATTCCCCTTCATTTTGATAAGTTACATCACATCATCGTTGTCATGATGCCATCCCATGCATATCATATCTTAACCATGCTGATTATTTGTCGTAGTAGTAAGATTTGCATCCGTTGTGTGTTCCAGTATTTGCTTCTTCACGGAAAGAATCACGAACTGGTGATGTGAGATACGACAAGTTCCCCAGTAGTTCTTATGCAGTTTTTCACAGGCGAGCCCTCTCCGTTCACTTATTTTCCATTTTAGCTCTCGCTCTTTATTGCTATCCTTATGTTGCGATTATTTTTGAGTCACGTGTTATATTCCACTTGTTTACCCTAGTAATCAATTTTCCATTTCATTACCTATCTCCCGTTGTTTGTTGTTTGGCAGACCTTGAGAGTCATAGCGCATGCTTAGGGTTGTTTGTCTCGATATGTTATCAGGATATGTAGGAAAGTTGTTACATGGCTCATCTATAGATAATGTTGGTGAAAACTAAAAAAAATTGTGGGGTTCAAACTTAATAAGTGGCATCGGTCGGTCCCTTCGCGCATATCAGATCTTTGTCTCGCTTTTATATATTCCCTAGAACCCGAGTTTTTGTTATCTTCTCCTAGAATGAGCGGTCTGCCCTGTACGGGGGTAATGGGACCCCATCACCTACTACCTTTCCTCGAGTCTATTTAGTCGGAGCCACAAACTTGGTTTTATTTTCTCTTATGCGCGATTTGCATTCATGCATGTTGCCTTTAGGTGTTTATATTTTTTACTATAATGCATCTACGCGAGACAGTTTATCTCTGGCCGGTTGTTCACACCCGCCTTGGATGCCGATGCAAACCTCTAGGTTTCTTTTGGAGCCCCAACCAGACTCCATCACAGTTAGCTTACTGGGGTGGCTCCCCTTAAAACTTGCATGTAGCATTGAGAATGTTCTTGTCCTGAGAATCTTTTTGATCTAGCATGGTTGAGTGTGCGTATGCATGGTTAGATTTGAGCAACCCCTGCAGGGTGTACATCTTATCGGTAAGCCATGTCATCGGTTATGGTCGACCCAAATCATGTATATATGGCTTTATCATAGAACTACTTACATCTTTATATTACTGCTAGTAATTTGATAATAACTTGCGTAGTAATATTGCATTACCGCAACCAATATCTAATAACATTTATCAACCGTGGAGTGACTTTACATTGCTTCTTTGTTGTGAGTGAAAGGGAGTTGTGTATTTGGATGATTTATGCTTGTGTAGTGTTTAGTTGTTACCTTTGTACACTCTCTTAACTTATTTGAGTAGACGGATGTTATAGTATGTCTCTATTGGTTTCTAGTGCAAGCTTTCTGCTGCTAAGTCCACCATGTAGCCTAGGGAACACAGCCTAGTTCTGGTCTTGCTGAGTACCTGCCACGGATTACGTGACGTGGTACTCATGCTTTGCTTTCTCCCTCTTTTGTCGTCAACCGTGTAAGTGTATTTTACCCTTATCCATTATTTTGGTTACAATGACACCGTAGCTAGAGTACTTGGACTAATACATGCCTATAAGATTATTCGCAGGTATTAGTCTAACGGGCATGATGGTGTATCAATGGAACAAGAAGGTGAACGGAGACCCCCCACTTTGAAGAAAAAAAAGGAAGCTCTAGCCGACATGTGGCCCGGCGGCGCCGATCGTGGCACCGGCGCCGACCGGCCCTGGCACCGGTGACATCCGGAGCACATGTTCTGTAAGTCCAGAAGATGGTCCGGTTCTGGTCCGGCGCATGGTCTGGTTCCTGCCTGACGGTCCGGCCCATGACCCGGTGGCACCGGACCACTCTGCGCAGACCGGCTCCTGCACTGATGACTACCGAAGCAAGTATATTGTAAGCCTAGAACGTCGTCCGGCACTGGCCCGGCGCCAGGCCCGGCGGCTGCCGGCCGGTCCGGCCTGTGACCGGCGGCACCGAGTGTGGCACCGGCCAGCCCGGTGGTAGGGCCGGCACACCGGGCTCTTCGACGAAATGCTGAGCTGGACAAGTTGTCAACGGTCTACAACAGCTGGATTTCAAGTGGACCTATAAATAGCCCTTCTCCTACCTTAGAACGAGGCACTACACTACAACTGTTCTTGAGCTCTCTCTCTCTCATACTCCATTGATAGAAACACCAAAAGCCTCAGATCTCCCTCCTCCTCCACCCAAACTCAAATCCCTCCGGGGAAAAGATAGAGGAGGTATTGATCTATAGTTCCACCAAGCCAAATAATGTTCCCCCCTTGTATTCATCAAGATACATGCTCTCTAGGGTTTCTTGGAAACCCTAGGTGGGAAAAAGCGTTCGGAAGCATTTAGGCTGTGGATTTGCTTCTGACAAGATTGTTTGTATGTGCATTGCATCAATGTCATGTGTTGATTGTTGTTCTACCTTTCTCGTGTTTGCTTCTTCGCGATCGATAGAGCAAGTGACGAGACGATGCAGATCGACAACGACACAACTCAATACTTGTCCAGCGACGAAGAATTCAAGCATGAGATCATCGAATATACACACTGGTTTGTCAGGGACAAGGGCAAGCCCTAGCCAGGTTCATATTATGATTTTGAAATGCTTTTACTTCTGGTTCAAACATATTGCATTTGTTTCCAATATGTTTTATAGGTAGGTATAGTTATCCTATGTGTGTTGCATTTACCATCCTTGTAGCCTAAATACTCTGATCCACTGCTCCCGGCAAGACTAGGTTTGAGCTATGTGTGCATCGCTAGAACCATTATATCAAATATGCTTAGCCATGCTTAGTTGACGAATTCTGATCCATCCGGTTGATGAATCAGAGCTGCGAATGAACCTAGTATGGCATGCTTAAAGGCTTGGATGGGCCGCCACATGGGGATGTGGTGATTTGACTCGTTCTCGCCGATATTAGGACCTGAGGTTCTTGCCTTCGGAACCAAGACTGAGCGTACAGCCACGCGGGGCCCATGGAACCCATTGGTCCGAACTTGCCTAGCTTACCCATGAGTCAATTAGATTGCGAGTTCCATTCGGCATTCTGCATGGCGAAGGCGTGGAAAAGGTTTTCATGTGCATCATACAGGGACGTGGCTAGGGTGAAGGATGCTGGAGGCATTGAACTGGATCCCCTGCGCACAATCACCGGGACCGCCTAGGAGAATGGCTACCTACGATGACGGAGTTCCCCAGTTAGATTGACTCATGGAATAGGCGAATCAAGGGAAAGGTTTTGGTCGACCACCCTCTGCCGGCACACCAAGGAGTGTAACGTACGGCGCTAAGAGTCGATCGGCGCGTGTGTGTAAAGTTGTACACCCCTGCAGGGTAAATCTTTTCGAAAAGTTGTGTCCACGGTTACGGACGACTTGGTGATGGATTCTGTGATCATATACAACATGAACCTAATCGTAAAACTTGGAATCAATGTGTTATAAGGATCCCTTCTCAGGGTATCGAGGGGGTGATCCTAGTGGATAGGTTCAGCATATGATGAAGATTTGGTGGATTCAATATGATGATCAGTAGAGCTAGTGATATCGCTTTCTTATCCCCTTTTGAAAATGATCTGAATAGACGGGCTTCTGCTCCCTCTTGTTTACAAAGGAAAACTGGCTTTTCGCAAAATAAGCTCCACATAAAGCCTCGCATACCAGCTTTGCAAAAAGGTTGTACTAAGTCTTGCTGAGTCCCTGTACTCAGCTTTGCATACTTTGTTTCAGACGAAGTCGCTCCAACAAATGGTGGTTTCTAGGTCGACATCGACGAGTAGCTTGGGATTCCTGTGGCAGCCTGGAATCTATGGGCTGGGACGTCGCCGTTATTCTCCTGGCCTCTTAGGCCTTTTGCTATCTTGCTATTTAGAATAGCATAACTTTGCTTCCGTTTATTGATGAAATGTTAGTTCAGTGACCTCTGCTTGTAATACTTTGGTTCTTTGCTCAGTTATGAGCTTGTTTTACTCTTTGAGTTGTAGAGTCACTGTTGTGTTACCTATTCTCACCCTGCAAGGCCCTCGAGGTCTGGGTTAGGCTTATGCCAGATGCAGTCTGGGTTTGTCTGGTCTACGATCCTGGGGGTCCCCACAGACACCTATGCCCATAAAGGGGCAGCTTGGCTCATGTGATGGTGAGAAGGATGTGGACATAAAGGTATACCGCTCCATGATTGGATCATTGCTCCACCTTTGTGCTTCTAGGCCGGATATCATGCTAAGTGTAGGGATGTGTGCTCGTTTTCAATCTGGCCCTAAGGAGAGCCACTTGGTGGCGGTCAAACGGATCTTAAGATACCTTGTTCTCACACCTACTCTCGGGCTGTGGTATCCAAAGGGGTCAACCTTTGAACTCATAGGCTATTCGGATTCCGATTGGGATGGTGATAAGGTTGACCGTAAGTCTACCTCTGGGGCTTTCCAATTCATTGTATGGTCATTGGTGAGTTGGTCATCCAAGAAAGAAAACTCCACTGCCCTATCCACCGCCGAAGCCGAATACATATCAACGGCATCTTGTTGCACTCAGTTGTTATGGATGAAGCAAACCTTGAAAGACTATGGTGTGTCTCTTGGTACGGTGCCTCTTCTATGTGACAATGAAAGTGCAATAAAGATCGCCAATAACCCAGTTCAACATTGCCGCATAAAAAACATTGACATTCGCCATCACTTCCTACATGATCATGTTGCCAATGGGGACATTCATCTCACTCATGTGGGAACAACGTACCAATTGGCGGATATTTTCACTAAGCCTTTGGATGAAGCCCGGTTTGTAAACTTGAGAGGAGAACTTGGTATTCTTGGTCCTAACAACTTAGATTGAACAACTTCTTGCACTATATTCTTGCATTTATCGTGCTATCTAGCTTAGTTGTGCAGCACATATGGGGATAGTCATCTTACCATGTCTTGGTATGTTGCATACCTATGTGTGCAACATAAATAGACCCAATGTCATTATATGGACCCAAGCATGTCTCTTCGAGGTCTCATGACATTTGTGCTTTAACATAGGGGGAGTAATCCCCCGCCCCTCATTGGCCTCAATTGCAAAATGACTTCATTCTATAAGGCTAAATGATCTTATTGCAAAACTATTCCAAAATGATTTATGGTTCTTGATATATTTCGAAACATGCCCATTGTTGCTATTTACATCTTATTTGGATTTCACTCCAATGGGTATGACTAGAAACTTATGTTCCTATCCTATGTCTATGATCCTCTCATCAAATATCTATCTATCTAGATTGTACATGTCATCATTTGAATCTACACATATCATTTCCATAAAGAAAAAGGCAAAACAGGGCTAAAAGCCTGCAGCCGGTGCCTGGCCCGGTGCCGCCGGCCGGCCCGGTGCCCAGCCCGGTCTGCCGGCCCACATGCCGGTCGACGACTGGTTAAGTGGGGACTTGGGGGTTACCCCTTGGGTCTTCTTCCTCACTTCCCCCTCTCAGCCACAACCACCATTGGCGCCGACCCTTCCTCTCCACCACTCCCTAGGGCATTCCCACCACCAAACTCTCCCCAAACTCCACTCCACCATAGATTGGGCCCCTTGGAAGATCTTCACCAAGGGATTTGGAGTTCTTGGGATTTTGCTCCTCAAGCCTCCCCTTGAAGTTCTTCTTGCTCCGTTGGGCAAGGAGAGCAATGTTTTTGGGTAATTTCCCTCCTCACCTTCCTATGTCTTGAATCCCTTCATACATTGCACATTTGTTGAGGGATTTAAGAATCTAGGGTTAGGGTTTGGTCTAGTACCTCATGCCATTGGAATGCCATACACCTCAATTCATGGGATTCACTCTATACTGCTATAATATGTGTACAAGTACTGAGTTTTTGCATGAATTTGTGTCAAAAATCTGGGGGATATTTAGTTATCATCATCAACCGGCCTACGGCCCGGTGCACCGGCTCAAACACCGGTCGGTCCGGCGTGTCACCCGCCAGACCGGCCGCCAGACCGGCTGGTCCGGTCTACAGCCTGGTGCTGCCAGTCGATGCGTCGACCCGCCCAGATTTTTGCGCAATCTCGTCAAAACACTTGTATATACGTTATGCCCTTGGCCTCTTTATTCCTGATGACATATACACTTATCCCACTGCTATCCCCCTCTATTTGCTCATTCACAGGTGGCTCTAGTGATGACAGTCGTGCTGCTGTCAAGAGGGGCAAGAATGAGAGGCCACCGGGGTGTCCTACAAGCACCTGTGTACCTGATACGTCTCAAACGTATCTATAATTTCTTATGTTCCATGCTACTTTTATGATGATACTCATATGTTTTATACACACTTTATGTCATTATTATGCATTTTCCGGCACTAACCTATTGACGAGATGCCGAAGACCAGCTTGTTGTCTGTTTTTGGTTTCAGAAATCCTACAAAGGAAATATTCTCGAATTGGACGAAATCAACGCCTGTGGTCTTATTTTTCCACGAAGCTTCCGAAGACCGAAAGGATTACGGGCGACGAGGCGCCGCCACCATAGGGCCGCGCGGCCATAGGGGCCCGCGCCGCCTCTGTGGCCTGGGCCCCCCCTACCCAACCCTACCCTTCCGCCTACTTAAAGCCTTCGTCGTGAAAACCCCAGTACGGAGAGCCACGATACGGAAAACCTTCTAGAGACGCCGCCGCCGCCAATCCCATCTCGGGGGATTCAGGAGATCGCCTCCGGCACCCTGCCGAGAGGGAATCATCTCCCGGAGGACTCTTCATCACCATGATCGCCTCCGATTGATGTGTGAGTAGTTCACCCCTGGACTATGGGTCCATAGCAGTAGCTAGATGGTTGTCTTCTCCTCATTGTGCTATCATGTTAGATCTTGTGAGCTGCCTATCATGATCAAGATCATCTATTTGTAATGCTACATGTTGTGTTTGTTTGGATCCGATGAATATGGAATACTATGTCAAGTTGATTATCAATCTATCATATATGTGTTGTTTATGTTCTTGCTTGCTCTCTCCGTTGCTAGTAGAGGCTCTGGCCAAGTTGATACTTGTAACTCCAAGAGGGAGTATTTATGCTCGATAGTGGGTTCATGCCTCCATTGAATCTGTACAGTGACAGAAAGTTCTAAGATTGTGGATGTGTTGTTGCCACTAGGGATAAAACATCAATTCTTTGTCTAAGGATATTTGTGTTGATTACCTTACGCACCATACTTAATGCAATTGTCTGTTGTTTGCAACTTAATACTGGAAGGGGTTCGGATGATAACCTGAAGGTGGACTTTTTAGGCATAGATGCATGCTGGATAGCGGTCTATGTAATTTGTCGTAATGCCCTGATTAAAATCTCATAGTAGTCATCATGATATATGTATGTGCATTGTTATGCCTTCTTTATTTGTCAATTGCCCAACCGTAATTTGTTCACCCAACATGCTATTTATCTTATGGGAGAGACACCACTAGTGAACTGTGGACCCGGTCCATTCTTTACATCTGAAATACAATCTACTGCAAACTCGTTCTTTACGTTCTTTGCAAACAAACATCATCTTCCACACTATACATTTAATCCTTTGTTTACAAGAAGCCGGTGAGATTGACAACCTCACCGTTAAGTTGGGGCAAAGTATTGTGATTGTGTTGTGCAGGTTCCACGTTGGCGCTGAACCGGTGTTGCGCCGCACTACACTCCGTCACCAACAACCTTCACGTGTTCCTTGACTCTACTGGTTCGATAACCTTGGTTTCTTAGAGGGAAAACTTGCTGCTGCACGCATCACACCTTCCTGTTGGGGTTCCCAACAGACGTGTGTCAACTACACGCCAGCAAGACTTTTTCTGGCGCCGTTGCCGGGGACCTGAAGAAAAGTTACTCCACAAAGATTTCTAACTCCCACGGCAACATCTACTTTTTCTGGCGCCGTTGCCGGGGAGATCAAGACACGCTGCAAGGGGAGTCTCCCACATCCAATCTCTTTACTTTGTTTGTTCTTTACTTTTTTATTTACTGCTTTGTTTGCTCTCTATATCAAAAATACAAAAAAATTAGTTGCTAGATTTACTTTATTTACTGTCTTGTTTGCGTTCTCTATATTAAAAACACACACAAAATTAGTTACTTGCATTTACTTTATTTAGTTTGCTTTATTTACTACTGTTAAAATGAATACTCCTGAAAATACTAAGTTGTGTGACTTCACTAGCACAAATAATAATGATTTCCTATGCACACCTATTGCTCCACCTGCTACTACAGCAGAATTTTTGAAATTAAACCTGCTTTACTAAATCTTGTTATGAGAGAGCAATTTTCTGGTGTTAGTTCTGATGATGCTGCTGCCCATCTTAATAATTTTGTTGAACTTTGTGAAATGCAAAAGTATAAGGATGTAGATGGTGACATTATAAAATTAAAATTGTTTCCTTTCTCCTTAAGAGGAAGAGCTAAAGATTGGTTGCTATCTTTGCCTAAGAATAGTATTGATTCATGGACTAAATGTAAGGATGCTTTCATTGGTAGATATTATCCTCCCGCTAAAATTATATCTTTGAGAAGTAGCATAATGAATTTTAAGCAATTGGATAATGAACATGTTGCTCAAGCATGGGAGAGAATGAAATCTTTGGTAAAGAATTGCCCTACCCATGGACTAACTACTTGGATGATCATCCAAACCTTCTATGCAGGACTGAATTTTTCTTCAAGGAACCTATTGGATTCAGCTGCTGGAGGTACCTTTATGTCCATTACTTTGGGGGCGGCAACAAAGCTTCTTGATAATATGATGATAAATTACTCGAATGGCACATGAAGAGCTCCACAAGGTAAGAAGGTAAATTCTTTGAAGAAACCTCTTCCTTGAGTGATAAGATTGATGCTATTATGTCTATGCTTGTGAATGGTAGATCTAATGTTGATCCTAATAATGTTCCTTTAGCCTCATTGGTTGCTCAAGAAGAGCATGTTGATGTGAACTTCATTAAAAATAATAATTTCAACAACAATGTTTATAGGAATAATTCTGGTAACAACTATAGGCCATATCCTTCTAATAATGGTAATGGGTATGGTAATTCTTATGGTAATCCTTACAACAATAATAGGAGTGTACCCCTGGTCTTGAAGCCATGCTTAAAGAATTTATTAGTACACAAACTACTTTTAACAAATCTGTTGAAGAAAAGCTTGGTAAAATTGATATTCTTGCTTCTAAGGTTGATAGTCTTGCTGCTGATGTTGATCTTTTAAAATTGAAAGTTATGCCTAATGAAGATAAAGATATTAAGTCATTCGCTACAGCAAACGCCATCCAAGTTCGAATTAATGAGAATATTAGATTGATGGCTGAATTGCATGCTAGGTGGGAAAGAGAAGAAAAACTAGCTAAAGAGAATAATGTAGCTAAAGTTTGGACTATTACCACCACTAGTAATGTTGATGCTTCACATGTTGCTAAACCTCCTACTATCAATGGTAAAATAATTGTGTTGGCAATGTTTCTACTCCTAGTGCAAAGCGTGCAAAATTGCCTGAAACTGCTAAAACTGCTGAAACTGCTTGTGATAAAACTGCTGAAATTTTTCAAAATATTGGGGACAATGATCCCATTGCTGTAGATCATAATGGTTTAGATTTTGATGATTGTCATATCTCTGAAGTTATAAAGTTCTTACAAAAACTTGCTAAAAGTCCCAATGCTAGTGCTATAAATTTGGCCTTTACAAAACATATTACAAATGCTCTCATAAAAGCTAGAGAGGAGAAACTAAAACTTGAAACTTCTATTCCTAGGAAGTTAGAAGATGGTTGGGAGCCCATCATTAAGATGAAGTGATACGTCCAAAACGTATCTACTTTCCCGAACACTTTTGCTATTGTTTTGCCTCTAATTTGTGTATTTTGGATACAACTAACACGGACTAACGCTGTTTTCAGCGGAATTGCTCTGGTGTCTCGTTTTTGTGCAGAAATCCAACTTTCGGTGAAAATCCTCGGAATTAATGCCCAAGGGCTTATTTTTCCAAGAATCACGGAGCCGTAAGGGCAGGCTCGGGAGGCCCAGGGCCCCACACACCAGGCCGCGCGACCCGAGGGGGGCGCGCCCTAACGTGTGGCCCCCTCGGGCTGGCCTCCGACGCCTCCTCTGGACTACTTAACGCCTTCGACCTAAAAACGCACGGTTTTAGACGAAATCGCGAAGACATCCAAGACGCCGCCACTATCGCGAAACTCCGTCTCGGGACCAGAAACTCGTTCTCGGCACTCGCGGGACGGGGAATTGAGGAGATCATCGCCATCATCACCACCGACGCCTCTCCACCCAGCCATGTTTCCATCCATGTGTGAGTAATTCCCCCGTTGTAGGCTGAAGGGGATGGTAGGGATTGGATGAGATTGGTCATGTAATAGCATAAGATTGTTAGGGCATAGTGCCTAGTGTCCGTAATTGGTACTTTTATGATATTGTTGCAACTTGTTATGCTTAATGCTTGTCACTAGGGCCCGAGTGCTATGATCTCAGATCTGAACATGTTATCAATTCATGATGATATTCATTGCTTTATGATCTTACCTGCAAGTTGTATACACGTATTGCTGTCCGGAACCCGAGGCCCCAAATGAAAATTGGGACAGGGGAAATATGAGGATCACATGTGTTCACGGAGTGTTAATGCTTTGCTCCGGTGCTCTATTAAAAGGAGTACCTTAATTTCCAGTAGTTTCCCTAGAGGCCCGGCTGCCACCGGGTGCTGGTAGGACAAAAGATGTTGTGCAAGTTTCTCATTGCGAGCACGTACGACCAAATATGGAACACATGCCTATTGATTGATTAGTACTTGGATACCGTTTTTATTATTATCTCAAATGCCCTGCCTTGATTGTTACATGAGTTTCTCTCATCCATGCAACGCCCGTTCATCCATCCCCGTGCCAGTATTTTAATCCCGTTGTTTACTATAATCACTACCGTTGTCTTTGTTACTCGCGTCTGATATTTCACTACTGCTATCGCTATAAAACTGTTACTACTGATAAACTTGCGAGCAAGTCTGTTTCCGGTGCAGCTGAATTGACAACTCCGATGTTAAGGCTTACAAGCATTTTGTCTCCCCTTGTGTCGAATCAATAAATTGGGTTTTACTTCCCTCAAGACTGTGCGATCCCCTATACTTGTGGGTTATCAAGACTATTTTCTCTGGCACCGCTGCTTGGGAGCATAGCTTTATTTGCAAGTTCACTTGGATTGATATTGTTCGCTACAAATTCTCCATCATGGGTAAACCTCGCGATACTAAAGTCGCCATATTACCATCCACTACAATAAAAGGTACAACTCTGAGTACCTCTCGCTGCTCTTGATTCACCATCTGTGTGATAGATAAACTTGTTTCACCACCACAAGCCTCACATGCTGGTACTTCTGCTGATCTGAAAATTCTTTTAATTTTGATGATGCTTCTGCTGTGCTTGATAACGATGGTTCATAGGATCTTTTCTAGATGCTACAATTGCTAGGTCTAGACAAATTGAAAATACGAAACTCCTAATGAAAATGCTGCTACACCTGTTAATTCACCTGAGTCTGTTGAATACTCTAGTGATGATCTTGATGAAGATTATGTAGAACTTGATGATGATTTCATTGATAAATGCAATGCTACTACTGATGCAAGTAATATTAAAAGCTTCTTGCACAACGTGCTGTTAGATATAAACTGTCTCCTGATCCTAAATTTGCCACATCTCCTATAACCATTAAGGATAAGGATTATGATTTTTCTCTTGATTTATCTCATATATCTATTGTGGAGAAAACACCCATTTGTGGTACTGAAAAAGAAAGTGCTGTAGAACACATGATTGAGCTGTCTACTCTAAGTAACTTGTTTTCTGATGATGTTAAGAAGCGCACTTATTTCGTTGCTAAAATTTTTCCTTTCTCATTAAAGGATGATGCTAAAACTTGGTACAATAGCTTGCCACCTAATTCCATTGATAGTCCAAAAGAGTTGTTTGATGTTTTCTTTCGGAAATACTTGATACGTCTCAAACGTATCTATAATTTCTTATGTTCCATGCTACTTTTATGATGATACTCACATGTTTTATACACATTGTATGTCATTATTATGCATTTTCCGGCACTAACCTATTGACGAGATGCCGAAGAGCCGCTTGTTGTTTTCTGCGTTTTTGGTTTCAGAATCTTAGTAAGGAAACATTCTCGGAATTGGATTAAATCAACGCCCAGTGGGCCTATTTTTCCACGAAGCTTCCAGAAGACCGAGGGAGATACGAAGTGGGGCCACGAGGCGACGCCACACTAGGGCGGCGCGGCCCAGGCCCTGGCCGCGCGGCCCTGTTGTGTGGGTCCCTCGCGTCGCCCCTAAACCTGCCCTTCCGCCTACTTAAAGCCTCGTCGCGAATACCCCAGTATCGAGAGCCACGATACGGAAAACCTTCCAGAGACGCCGCCGCCGCCAATCCCATCTCTGGGATTCAGGAGATCGCGCCGGCACCGGAGAGGGGAATCATCTCCCTGAGGTCTCTTCATCACCATGATCGCCTCCGGATCGATCTGTGAGTAGTCCACCCTGGACTATGGGTCCATAGCAAATAGCTAGATGGTTGTCTTCTCCTCATTGTGCTATCATGTTAGATCTTGTGAGCTGCCTATCATGATCAAGATCATATATTTGTAATGCTACATGTTGTGTTTGTTGGGATCCGATGAATATTGAATACTATGTCAAGTTGATTATCAATCTATCATATATGTGTTGTTTATGTTCTTGCATGCTCTCCCACTAGTGGAAAAAAGGTTATACTTGTGACTCCAAGAGGGAGCATTTATGCTCGATAGTGGGTTCATGCCTCCATTGAATCTGGGACAGTGACAGAAAGTTCTAAGGTTGTGGATGTGTCGTTGCCACTAGGGATAAAACATCGATGCTTTGTCTAAGGATATTTGTGTTGATTACATTACGCTCCATACTTAATGCAATTGTCTGTTGTTTGCAACTTAATACCGGAAGGGGTTCGGATGATAACCTGAAGGTGGACTTTTTAGGCATAGATGCATGCTGGATAGCGGTCTATGTACTTTGTCGTAATGCCCCGATTAAATCTCATAGTTCTCATCATGATATATGTATGCATTGTTATGCCTTCTTTATTTGTCAATTGCCCAACCTGTAATTTGTCGTGGTATCGTCACGCATATGCCATAGGGTGGCTAATCGAAGGGGCTCCCGAGAGATCTCACGGCGTATCCGGAAGTGGTATGGGCACGAGCGACATGGCGACGTACCCAGGTTCGAGGCCCTCCGATGGAGGTAAAACTTACTCCTGCTAGAGGTATAAGATGTCACAAGACAATGGTGCTCCTAGAGCTGTGTCCGGCTGCTCCTGAGAGGCTAAGGGAGACGATGGTCTCTCTCACAGGGCAGCTCCGTAGGTGGGTGAAAGCAATAATGATCGATCCGAGGGGGTAGTGCGGCTTATATAGGCACCGGCACTTTACATAAAAGACCCTATAGTTTACTGGCCGGCTTGGCCGGCTCCGGCTTCCGCCCCTTCCCGAGGCGGTGACGCCAGGAGGTTGAGGCCCCGTGGCCTGTCCCATCCGGCTGCCACGGCCAGCGGTGGGAGAGAGATGTCCCCTGTCGGGCCGCCCACCGTAGCCGCACGGATCGTCGTAAGCCCCGACGAAAGCCCCGGCGCGTGGCACTATTGCTCCACAAAGGCTCCCGCGCTTTACGGAAGATGGAGCTGCGGACTTTGGGAACCGGATCACCAACCCGGTCCTTCCAAGGCAAGACTCGCCAGCCTCGAGTCGGTCCGAGGTACAAACCCCAGTCGGATATGGCTTGTAGAAGCCGGCCCAGCTACAGCATTGCTGGCCGCAGCCAGGCCGACTAGGACCTAGAGCCAACCGGCTCCGGACCAGCCGCCACTGCGCCAGCCGGCCGCTCCTCCCGGCCTTGCCGCGAGCCGGCCAAGGCCAGCCGGTTGCTCCGCGTCCATTGCCCTATCCGGGGTCTTCCACATTACCCCGAAGCTGGCAAGGTCCTCGCGTTTAGAAGGACCTAGGCAGGTTTTCCGGCTTCTCGAATATATTTGACGGCACTTGAGGGGCCGACTGAGAATTTCCATCTCAGCCGGCTGCGCCCTCATCCGGTTCGCTCGGCCGGCTTCTAGCCGGCCGCTTACACTTGGTACAGCTTTTGCTTTCTCGCAAGGTCCGATGGCGTTTCCGCCTTGCTGATGAATTTTGGTCCGGGTTGAGCTGTCCGGCTCGGCTTGCGGCGCGCCGGAGTCTCCGCCGCCCGGGCCCCGCGCCCGACTTGATGGTCTGACGCCTGGCCCGGCGGTCGGTTCGTCTGGGTCACATCAATGTCCCCCGGATCCGGTGCGGGCGTGGGCGACGTGGTGTGGCGGTTCTGGTAACGGTAGTGGACGTGGGAGGAGTTACGCAGTTACGGCGCAGTAAATCCGGGGAGTTACGGCCCACGACCGCCACTTGGAGGCCAACCGCCCGCGGCAGGAGGCTATAAATGCCGCGGGGGGGCATCGAGGCGGCCACTTGCCATTCTCTTCCTCCTCGCGCTCCTGCTCCCATCGCCCCCTGCGCTCGAGCCCGCCACTGCTCCGGCGAACTCCTTCCGCTGGCGAACTCCGGCGGGCGAATCTCCACCGATCCGCCGCCGCCACTCCGTCAATCCGGCGCCACGGGGCCGCGCATCTCGACGGAGCGTCCTCAGCCGCCGCTGTCGCCGCCGCGGTCGCAAGGTTCTTCCTCGCCGTTCAGCCTCTCCTGGTCATCTTCTTCCTCGTCCTCGTCAATGGCGTCCCAGCGGATCGTGGAGGGGCTCCTACATGCGGGAGGACGACATCGAACGCCTGGTGCGCCTCCGGCGGATCCCGCAGTCGGTCATCACGCGGGTGCCCGGCGAGAGAAAGAGCCCAAGCCGGAGCCCGGCGAGCGCTCTTCGGCGCGCATCTTGATCGCGGGCTGGGCCTGCCTCGGACGTTCTTCCGGTACCCTCGACCACTTCGGCCTTCAGCCGCACCACCTGCCGGCCAACGCATGCGTCCTCCTGAGCTGCTTCGTAGCGTCATGGAGGCTTACGCCGGCTTGTGGCCCGACATTGATTTCTGGAGCCGGCTCTTCTACTTGAAGGCCCAAACCACTGAGGGCCGCCTGCGGGCCGCGGCGATCTACACCTGGCCTGGTACGCCTTTCCCAAAATCCCCACCCGTCGACTCGGTGAAGAACTGGCAGATGTCATTCTTCTACGTGCGCAACGACGGGGCGCTCGTCGACCGGATCAACTTGCCGGAGTTCAACCCGGCTCCTCCAAATGGCCGGATCAACTGGAGCCACAACGCCCGCTCGACGGATCCGAACGCCGAGGTGAACCTGCTGTGGGACTCCTGGCGACAGCCACCGATGGCGGGCTGACCGCCGAGGATCTCCTCTGCACCATCGCCGAGCGCCGGTGCTGCCGCTCCAGATGCGCACCCACAAGATCGGGCACATGTCCGGCCGGCTCGATCCGAACCGCACGTCCAAGGCGCCGCTCAGCAAGGCCCAGGTGGCCAGCCGGGTGAACCACATCACCAAGGCGAACCTAACGGAGAACTGGAGCTACGGGCTGGGCGCCTTAGGGAGCATCCGCCGGCGCGGGTAAGCCTCATGTCTTTGCCATTTTCCGGCCGGCTGCGAGGCCGACTTCCTTTTTCTTCTGCCGACTTCCGGCTTGTCATATGTTCATGTTTTTCTGTCTTTCTAGCTTTTTGAGCGCCGCCGAGGACGGCGACCGGGCGACGAAGAGGTGGACGCCGGATCACGTCGATCCGGCTGACCAAGCCGGCGAACATGCCGGCGACGACGACCGCCGCAGCGCTGATCTAGGCGGCCGGGAGCAGCCAATCCGCCCTTCACCAGAGAGCAAGAGGAGGAGGAGGCGGCGACGTCCGGCACGGGGCCCATCCCCGCCGTGCCTCCTCTGCGGACGAGGCCGCCAAGCACCACGGCGACTTCGGCGCCCAAGGGCACGAAGCGAGCCGGCTCCACCGCCGCCTTGGAGGCGAAGGCGAAGAGCGCGCCGGCCAGCCGAAGATGGTCCCAGGGCCGGGTGAGCTCTTTTCTCCTTTTCTTGTTTGATTCCTTTTCCTTACTTTTATACTTACTATCTCTCTGTTTATCCGGCTAGGGTCCCTATCAAGTTTGCCCAGGGCGGCGGCTCCCGGCAAGCTCCGCGCGTTGTGTCGCCGCTTCCCCGTCCGAGGAGAGAGCAGACGCCGCAGCCTTCCTCGCGCGCATCTACGCCGCCGCCGCCTGCTACAGGGGCGCCTTCCTTCGCCGTGCCGCTGGCCTCAGCGCCTGATCGCGGCACGCGTGTTGAGCCGACTCGCCAGGCGACGCTGGACGACATGTTCCCGAGCCGGACTCGTCCTCTGGGCCCCACTGCTGGGGCTGGTCCGAATGCCGCCGTCGACCGCCGAGCCGGCAGAGCTGCGCCGCCCGCGACCGGAACTGGAGCCGGCAGGGCTGCGCCGCCCACGATCGGGGCCGGAGCTGTGCCGAGCGTGGTGGCTGGACGAGAGCCCGGAGGCACCTGCCGGAGATGGCTGCGCCGACCGGGCCACCTTCGCCCGGAGCGCCGCCACCGCCGGAGCCGACGATGGGAGCCGGCCAGGCAGAGTCGGCAAGGACGAGCCGGGCAAGCACTGAGGGCGCCGATCAAGCGAGGTCGGAAGCCCCATCGCCGCCGCAGCAGGCTCGACGTGGCCAAGGGCGCACCTCTTCTTCAGTGGTGCCGCTCCGACTCCAGCTCGGCTCGGCTGCCACCATGGAGCAAGCGTGGCCCGCGCCGACTCCTGCGAGGTGACCAGCCGGGAGGGGGACCCCGGCCAAGCATCGGTGGAGATGTTCTCTCCAGCCTGCAGGCCAATCTCAAGGCCAGGGCAGCCGAGGCCGCGGCTAACGTCGCCAAGGTAGAGGAAGCTGGCAAGGTAAGCTTCGACTGTTTTTGATTTGATTATTATCCTGGTAGCCCTCCGAGGCATGGGCCGGCTGCTTGGAGTCGGCACTGTCACGAACGACTGACTTTTTCTTTTCCTTAGGCTGTGATGGACCGGCACCACCTTGTATAATCGCGCCGTCACCCATTATCACAAGGCCAAGCTGGACCGGGCCGCTCGGCTCGCGAGCCGGAAGCCGTCAAGGGTAAGCTCGTGCTTCTTTCGACTTGATGTCTCCTTTCCTTTCTAGTCTTGGTTGGCTGAGATTCTTCTCGGCCGCCGCAGCTGAAGCCGCCAAGGTCCCGCAGCTGGAGTCGGATCTCCGAGCCGCCGCGCCCGTGCGCCGAGAGCGAGGAGGCGGCCGATCCGCCGCCCGCAAGCTCTGCTGGCTGAGCAGAGCTGACGCGGCTGCGCCTGCCGGAGTGGAACCACTCGCCGAGCTCAGCTCCCTCAGGCGGCGGAGAAGGAGAAGGTGGATGATCTCGAGCCGGCGGCCGACGGAGGTGGAGAAGCAGCGGCTTGCGCTGCAAGAGGAGGTCACCGCCAAGTCCACAGCCTGACGGCCACCGCCAAACGGATGAGATTGGCGCATTTGATCGCGGCTTGGCGGGTGAGTGATCTTTGTTCCTTTCCTTTGCCGGCTTCTCGGCCGTCGGTCGGCTTAGGTTATGCAGCCGGCGCGTAAACTTGATTTTTTCGATATCTCCATCTTCGGCTGGGGGCAGTTGTTCTGCTGCTGCCGCCAGGCTTTTGCTTTGCTTCTTCGAAATCTCCATCTTCGGGTTGGGGGCAGTCAGCCGGCTGCCGCCAGCCTTACTTTAGGACTTCGAAAATTTGCATTTTTCACCTTATTTCGGCTTTGGATGGGCCTCTGACATGCTTCTTCTTTGCAATGGCCTTCCCGGAGACAGAGGCGGCTTTGACAGCCGTTGGCGCGCGACTCCAGGAGGCGGGAGACCGGCGAGGGCAGCTCGGAGTATTTCTCCATGGAGGACCACCTGGCGTCCATGGTGCCCGTGACGAGCCCATCACCAAGCTCTACTGGGAGCTTCGAAGGCGGCCGAAGAGCCGGTGCCCATGCCGTGGCTCAAGAGGCGGCGCCGCAAGATATCTCCGGCCTCATCTCTGCGATGGAGCGGGCGCCGGACCGCTTCCCCGATCTGGAAGGAGTCGGCCACGCGCGCCGGTGCCGATATGGCGCTGTCCTTCGTCCTCTCCCCGGTACAACGAGGTGGACCTGGGGCAGCCCGAGTTCGGCGAGCCGGCGTGGAGGACAAGCTCCCAGTCGATCTCAAGGCCGCCCGCCTTGCCCGAGCCAGTACCATCGCCGAGTTCGTCGACAAGACCCTCTTCATCGCGGACCCGAACCCTCCTCTATCCGATGGAGATTACATGGACGATGAGGAGGTGGAGGACGTGCCCGAGGACGACCCGGCAGCCGGCTCCACTGATGCCCCTCTCGGCTTAGATGATTTCTGGTTTTCCAGTTGTTCTTTGCCAAGACAATTTTATTAAATCCCCGGGATGCCGGTGCAGATGTATGAATATTATCGCCTTTAATTATGGCACACTTAATGTGTTTGTTAATCATTTGTGTGCCGAATTGCTTTCTTTCGACTCTCGTTCGCTTTTCCCATCCGCCCCACTCTTTGGCTGTGCCCTTGCCGGTCGTACGCCCGACTTGCGATCCGTCGCCGGATCAAGAGCGGGCCGCTGAGGCCGACAGTATTTCAGTCGAACGAGCTGAATTCGGCGATCCGGCACTTTTATGAAAAGTTGCAAGTCAACTCGCTTTTACTCTTTCCCTTAGTCGTTTTCGCGTGCCGGCTCCCTAGGCCTTACTCCCGCCAGCCGGACAGCCGGGTTGCGGTCTGTAGCAAGCCGGCTGCCGGAAACCGATCACGTTAAGCCGACCGCGTGAGAGGGTTCAAGCCACTTGGCGAAACAAGGTAAAGTACGCGAAAACTTGTCGGAAACGGCGCTCTTGGCGCAAGCTTTTTCATAACTCACAAAAGGGATACAAGGGATACATACATTCCTGTTCTCATGTGTAAAATGGGCGGAGTAACCTGACATTCCAGGGACGCTTAGTCTCCTCGTCAGCCTTGTCCGGCTTGTTTTTCTTAGCCTCTGGGCATCTATGAGATAGTAGGAATCATTGCCTACTGCCTTGCTCACGATGAAGGGACCCTCCCATGGGGATGCTAGTTTATGCTGTCCGGCTGTCCGATGGATCAGCCGGAGCACTAGGTCTCCTTCTCGGAATACTAAGGTCTTGACCTTCCGGCTGTGGTAGCGACGGAGGCTTTGCTGATATACGGTTGACCTGGACTCGCCATCAGCCGGACCTCTTCAACCAGGTCGACTCCATCTTCGCGAGCTTCTTTGGCTTCGCCTCGTGTAGAGCTTGATCCTAGGCGTCGTGCTCGATATCAGTCGGCAGGACGCCTTCGGCCCCGTATACGAGGAAGAAGGGTGTGAAGCCGACCGAGCGGTTTGGCGTTGTGCGCAGCTCCACAGCACGCCGGGCAGCTCTTCAATCCAGCTGCTCGGCCGAGCGCTCAAGCGGCCCACCAGCCGGGGCCGATGCCTGCTAGGATCAAGCCATTAGCCTTCTCCACTTGGCCGTTGGTTTCCGGGTGCGCCACGGACGATAGGTCCATCCGGATCCCCATCTCTCCGCAGTAGCGTTTGAAGATGCCCTCGGCGAAGTTGCTGCCATTGTCGGTGATGATGCTATGCGGGTAGCCATATCTCACGATTATTTCCTTGAGGAATGTGACGGCTGTGGAGCCGTCCAGCTTCTTGATTGGCTTGGCTTCGATCCACTTAGTGAACTTGTCAATCATCACCAAGAGATGAGTCATGCCGCCTCGGGCTGTTTTGAATGGGCCCACCATATCCAAGCCCCATACGGCAAATGGCCAGGTAATGGGGATGGTTTCAAGGCAGAAGCCGGCGTGTCCTTTGCTTGGCGACCGCTGGCAGCCGTCGCACTTCTTCACCAGCTCTTCTGCGTCTCTGAGCGCAAGTAAAAACCGTGCCGAAGGCTTTGGCCACTATGGCTCGGGAGGAGGCGTGGTGGCCGCACTCACTGGATGGATTTCCCTTGAGTTCAATCCCTTCAGCCGCTCGACGCACCGCTGAAACACCCCACTTACGCCGTTTGTACAGCTCGTGGTTGATGATTGTATAGGCCTTGGCCCTTCTCTCAATCTGCCGGCCCGGACCCTCGTCAAAGACACCGTCGCGAGGTAGGAGAGGAATTCTGGTGCCCAGAAGGTACGCATCTTATCTCGAATAGCACCAAATCTCCCGCGTGGGAGCTCGGCTTACGATGGTCGCCGGGTTCGGCTTGCTAGCCGGCGGGTTCGGCTTGCTAGCCCCCGAGTGTGGCGATGAAGCCCCCGGGTTGGACCGAGAAGTCCCCGGGTTCGGCATGGTAGCCGGCGGGTTCGGCTTGCTAGCCCCGACTTGGGCGATGAAGCCCCGGGTCAGCCGGCACGAATATTGAATCCAATCCGTGACGGTATGATGGACGGCTTCTTGATAACCGCCAAGGCGATGCCCGGGGGAATGGCTTGCCGGGTTGAGCCAATCTTGGACAAGGCGTCAGCCGCCTCGTTGTTTGCTCGTGGCACATGGTGGAATTCGCAGCCGTCGAAGAAGCCGGATAGCTGCTGGACATGGAAGCGGTATGAGGCCATGCTGGCGTCCTTCGCGTCCCAGGCCCCTCGATGCTTGGATAACCAGTCGGAGTCGCCGAAGCGAGTATGCGACGCACGCCAATCTTCCTTGGCCAGCTTCAGCCCATGAATGAGCGTTATACTCCGCCACATTGTTGGATGCGGCGAAGTGGATCTGCAGGACGTAGTCCAGCCGGTCTCCCTTGGGGGTGATGACGGCGCGGCGCTCCCCGCTGCGCATCTTCGAGCCGTCGAAGTGCATCTTCCAATGCGTGGAATCCGGCACAGGCGGCAGTCTGCATCTCGGCCCAGTCCGACGAAGAAGTCCGCGAGATCTGCGACTTGATGGCTGTGCGTGGCTCGTAGAGGATGGGTGGGCGGCTAGCTCCAGGGCCCACTTGGCAACCCGCGTTGGCATCCTTGCTGCCGATGATTTCCGCCAGAGGCGCTGTGGCAACCACCCGGATGGGATGTTCTTGGAAGTAATGCTTGAGCTTCTTGGCTGCCATGTAGACGCCGTAGGTGACCTTCTCGTAGTGGGGGTAGTTTTGCTTCGACTGGGAGAGCACTTCGCTGAGGTAATAGACGGGCGCTGACCACTGCTCTCTGTTTTCGGCTTCTTTGCGCTCCACCACCAAGACAACGCTAACCACCCGGTTGGTGGCTGCGATGTACAACAGCATCGGCTCCATTGAACCCGGCGTTGCAGGATTGGCGCGGTTGAAAGCACGCGCTTTAAGTCACGGAAGGTTCATCCGCCTGCGTGACCAGACGAACTTGTCCGCTTCCTCATCAACTGATACAGGGCATGCCTTCTCCCCCAGCCGGCTGACGAGCGGCTCAAGGAAGCCAGCAGCCAGCGAACTTCTCGGACGCCCTTGAGGCACTGCGGCAGCTCCATCTTCTCAATGGCACCGATCTTCTCTAGGTTGCTTCTCGCCGAGAGACGAGGTAGCTCAGAGTTCCGGGGCACGGGGTGCACTTGGCCGGTTGAGCTTCATCCGGAATCTTCGCAGATTGGTGAAGGTTTTCTAAGATCATCAAGGAGGGTGTCATCTCCTTGGTTTTTACAACGACATCATCCACATATGAGAGACTGCCGATTTGATCCCGCAAACACTTTGCATGCACCTTGTAGGTGGCACTGTATTTTTCACTTCGAACGGCATAGTCGTGTAAGTAAGCCCGTACGGGGTAATGAACGAAGTCTTTATTTGATCATCCGGATTCAAAGGAATCTGTTGGTAGCCTGAATAGGCATCTAGAAAGACAACAGTTCACAGCCGGCAGTCGAGTCTATGACTTGATCTATGCGCGGCAGGGGGAAGGGGTCCTTCGGGCACGCCTTGTTGAGGCTAGTGTAGTCGATACACATGCGCCAGGAGCCGTTCTTCTTAAACCAGGACCGGGTTTGCCAACCAGTCCGGGTGCAACACTTCGATGATGAAGCCGGTGCCTAGGAGCCGGGCGATTTCTTCACCGATGGCCTTCCTTCTTTCTTCGGCGAAGCGCCCGAGAGGCTGCTTCACCGGCTTGGCTTCAGGCCGGACGTGGAGGTGGCTCAGCCACTACCTCGGTACACCCGCATGTCTCTTGGAGTCCGTGCGAAGATGTCCCGATTCTCACGGAGGAAGTTGGTGAGCTCGCTTCTATTTCTTGCTCAAGCCGGCACCGATGGTGACGGACTTGTCCGGCTGCGCCGGGTCCAGCAGATCTTCAGGTGTTGTCGGCCGGCCGAAGTGAGTCGTCCCAGCTGGGGTTGCCTGCAGCCGGCATGTCTGTCCGCGCGGCTTGGCGAGCGACGGCGCCGTGGATGAGCTGCTTCTCGGTGGCGATGACCAGCGTCTGGGCCATCTTGGAGCTCGCGTGGCGCAGCCCATGGAGCGGCGATAGTCGCCGGCTACGGTGATGACCCTTGGGCCAGGCACCTTCATCTTCAGGTACCCATAGTGGGGCACGCCATGAACTTGGTCGTCGGCCTGCTCAGGAGCGCGTGGGTAGGGACTCACGAGGTCCACCACCTCGAACTCGATTCTCTCGGTGCGGAAGTGATCCGGCTTCCCGAACATCACCTCCAGCGTGATCCGGCCGATCGGCTGGCAGCAGTGTCCTGGCACGATGCCATGGAAGACGGTGGGGGTGGGGCGCAACTCGGCCTCCCGGATGCCCAGCTTGCGGGCGGTGTCGCGGTAGAGGATGTTGATGCTGCTGCCGTCGATGAGGACGCGCGAAAAACGCACGCTGCGCCGAGTCGTGCCGATGGTAGGGTCAAGGACCAAGGCGTAGCTGCCCGGCCTCCAGCCGGGTGTCGCGGCGATCAAAGGTGATGGCCTGTTCTGACCAGTTTAGGTACTGGGGACCGGCGCTGACCGTGCACCTCGAGGGAACGGCTCTCGCTGGCCTCCTTGTCCTGGGGCTCGGAGGTGAAGATGATGTAGGTAGCATCTTCGGCCGACATCGGCCGTGGTGCACTTGGTTAGCCTCGTGGTGCTCGAGGTTGGCGTTCTCCGCGCCGGACGGCCCGCGGGCCGGAGGAGGCGGGGGTGGAGGGGGAGGGGTTCGCGCTTGTCACCGCCTCATGAAGTGGCAGTCGCGGGTGGTGTGGTTTGAGGGGTTCTTGCCGCTGTGGATACTTGCACGGCGAATCGAGCATCCGCTCGGGTGTACTTCGGCTTCCACCGCCGGTGTTTGCTTCACGACGGCTGCCGCCTGTCATGGTGTCCGACACGGCTGCCTACATGGGCGGCACGGCGTCCGGCCGGGTCGCTGTGGCGCTTGCCGCGGTAGTTGTCTCGCCGGCTGCCATGCGAGCCGCCCTCGGTCGGCTTGTGCTCAGCCGGCTTGTTGTTGTCCCGTCTTGCTGGAGCCGGCGAAATATCAGCCGGCGCCTTGCCGGCTTCCTCCGCCAGCGCGTACTTGTCTCTGCGATGATCATCAAGGCGGCCATCGTCTTGGGCTCGGCGCAGCTTGTGCCACAGCATGGTGTTCAGCCGGCAGCCTCCCATGAAGAAGCTGGTGGCCCGCATCTCGTGCACGCCCTCACAGAGTTGCGCATCTCGCACCAGCGCGTTAGGTATGCGCGATCCGTCTCCTCCGGGCCCTGCTTGCACATCTCAAGCCGTTGCGGGCGACCCGGCCGGCGATAGGTGCCGGTGAAGTTGCCGATGAAGGCGGCTTCGAAGTCCAGCCAAGCCGTTTATGCTGCCGACCGGCAGGTTGTTGAGCCACGTGCGAGCGAGCAGCATGAGGGGGAGCAGCGCACGGCCCAGCGCTTGTTGCCCTTGGCGATGCCGACTGCCGTGGAGTAGTCCAGCAGCCGCCTTCCGGCTGGCCGTGCCGTCGTACTTGGGGGTGTCGCGCGAGCCGGGAAGCCGCTCGACCATGGGCTCGTTGAGGATCCGCGGCCCGCACTTTGGGCCGCTGGCCCTTCTTCTTCCGCGATGCGGGTTTGAACCAGCGTGGGTCCAGGCGGCCCGGCGTCAGCATGCCATAGCCGGTCCGTAGCGCCGTCGTGGGCCGGCCGGCGCAGCGCCGCTGGCTTCCGGGAGCCGGCCGGTGTGGGCGTCGAGGCTCGAGTCTTGCTCCTGGTTCCGGCTTGGCGGGGCCCGGCTGCGCCTGCTGCCGGGCCAGCCATTGGTGGCTCCGGCCGGCTGGGTTGCGCTGCTGCGGGCGGGAGTTCGCAAGGGGTCACCACGGTACCGGGAGGCGGACTCGGCCGCACTCGGCGTTGCTCCTCGCGGCACCACGAGCATGAGAGGCTCTGGGGTCTCGGGCGTACCTGGGGTCTTCGACTGCCTGTTGGCAGCCTTCACCAAATCAGCCACCCGCGCAGTCTGGGCGGCGTGAGCCTTCGCCTCCCCTCGAGGCGGTGCAGCCTCTTCCGCGCGGCTTCGGCCCGCGAGCATGTTCTTGTCGGGGTGTTGTAGATGGGCAGCCCCGTAGATGGAGCCGGCGTCCGCGCCGTCGCGGCCGATCTCGGCGCCTAGGTCGCGGCCTCGGCGGCGGATCTGGCCGGCCTGGGGTTGTCGCCGCCCGGGGTGAGGCCGTGGGCGCGGTTGTACTCGCGCTGGCGTGATCTCCATCCGGCGCTTAGCAGCAGCCAGCTCCTCGGTCTGCTTGAGGAGGAGCACGCAGCTCCGCTTGAATCCGACAGCCCGACGGCGCGGCGTCGGTGGCCCGGCGCCGGTGGTGAGCGGGGTGCTCAGCTTTGCCCGGACTTGTTCCAGCCGGACGGTGGTGGTGGAGCCTTTGGGCCCGAGCCGGGAGGCGCTGGGGCCGACGCTGCGCTCCAGGTTGGGGCCGCGGGAGCGCGGGTTCTTGGAGGGGAGCTCCTCGCCAGCCATCATGACTTGCACGACGGGGGGGCTGGCGGGAGCGCTGCTGCCGGCTCGCGGAGGAGGGCTGGCGAGCGCAGCACCTGCCGCGGCGGCTGGGCGGGTGCGACGGTGGAGACGAGACGCTGGGGCCGCCGAAGGAGATGACGCTGCCGCTGGCTGGGAAGGGCCGGTCGCCAGCGGTGTCGCGGACGCAGTCGAGGGAGCCGAATCTCCGGACCAAGCCTGAAAGCAACTCGCTCGCCGGTGGTGATGATGAGGCCCGTCCTGATGAAGACACCGCCCAGGATGCTCGAGGCCCCA